>MBAC02007439.1:0-14883 GCA_001712635.2 Nothophytophthora sp. Chile5
GTCGTCCACGGTGACGGTGGTGATCGCCACTCTGCTGAAGCTGCCGGTGTCGACGACGCATTGCCAGGTGGGTTCGGTGCTGTTCGTGAGTCTGGTGTCAATCGGCTGGCGCCGCGTGTCGTTCCCGATGATGGGCCAGATCGTGATCAGCTGGGTCGTGACGCTGCCGTTCTCGGCGCTGGTGGCTGTGTTCATGACGATGATCTTCCGCTCGGCCATCCGCCTGTAAGTGGATGACACTTCTGCCTTTCATTCGTCAGACATAGTGAGACTGGGATCAGGATAGATGTTTCTGGTGATGTTGTCGGTTTCCGCTGAAAAATGAAAGTGCTGCGTTTTAACGATATGGTTTTACAATATGTTGTTCTTTGATGGAAATACGGACACACATATATCTGTTTCGTACGTAAAATGATGCATGTACATTAATTCTGGGATAGCAAGCAGGTGGAATACTCACTCCATGAAGCGCATGACGCAAGAAGCCTCCCGATACCTTCAGCACAGTGCAGCTATCTCGGCCTCTAGTTGCCGGTTGCCGAGCCTTTTGGCCCTCCACCTGCTCAACTTTGATGGCTAGTCGGTATCTAACGAAGTTCGATGCATAACACCCGACGTGAAAACATCAAATTATATATTTGCCGCAACAATCCCCAACACTCGATGCGCTGCTGTTTGTTCAGCGGAAGACCAGCGAAACATGCAACGCAACACGTCCTGATCTTCTCGAGCAAGCCTCCCGGTCTCCCTCGGGTTACTCGACAGGCGCAGCGTGGATCATCATGGAACTCGCTTCAGCAGATTCCATAGCAGACGGCAAAGATCGTGTTTCAGCTCACTGAATGACGCAGCATTCGTCTCCGTACACGCTGGCGTTGTTCAGCTCGCCGCAGTTCCGGCATCTACATGTCCACCGCCAGCGGAATCGACAGCACCCCTCAGTAAACGCGCATAATCATCCACAATACAAAAGCTGTACCTACCGCCAACTAGTGCACCCTGCAGGCAGCGGGTACGGAGTGGCGCACTTATTGCACAGCGCGTTGCCTTGCGCGTCGCGACGGATGTTGGCGTTGTTGGGCACCACCTGCGTGTGCACGTGCATCTGGCCGGGCGGCGCGGGGACGGCGTTCACGATGGGGCGGCCGTAGGCGTCCACCTGCACCGGTTGGCCGGCGGACACGGGAACACCCATGGCCACGTCATAGGCCGGTGGCTTGTCCACGGGCACGCCAGGCTCCACGTTCTTCGGCGGGCGGTTCGGGTCCATTGAGCCGCTCTTCCTTCTTCAAATTCTTGCGCTTTGCTTCTCCAGGTCGGATTATGATGGCAATGGAAGAAGGCGTAACCTTGCGACGAGCGTGGGTTACGGTACCGTATTTGTACCGGTATCTCAGCGAGACACGAGCTTCTTGCTATTACGGTTATAGTCGTCACATACTTTCATGATTGCATATATATTCTATAGGTTTGGATGAAACCTCAAGATGCAGTGAGACGTAGCCGCGCCCGAGAAGATCCATCATTGGGGTGAGGAGAGCAGAGTTTGCTTGCCTCAGCAAAGCTCTCGTGTTCAAAGCACCAGAACTGGCAGAATATCCTTGACGTCTACGTCCGGATTAGCGGGATCCGGATCCTCGAGCCTCGACACTGTGATTGACCCGACAGTCACCGCAACAGAAACGTTCGAATCTACCCACCGCAATTGGGTGGGACCTACGATCCGTGTCGCCACAGACTCTGCGTGTTGCCGCGATACCCATATCGATTTTCCGGAGTACATGGTCAGGTTCTTGGCATCGCGCGGTACATTCTCGCTCAAGTTCTGACCTACGACGACGAATCGCGGCAGGCTGGGACAAGTTCACGGCCGTCCTTACTGGGGCCAACATAAGCGGATTCACCCCGAGAACTGAACAAGACGGGCATCTCCTCGCTCCGGACCGCTGCGGAGTCGAATTCCACGTGTGGCTTCGACTTGAAATCGCTTGCAGATCGCACATGGATGACTGCGGCGAGCCCCAACACGCAGGATGAACTTCGCGTAGCCACGACGACTGCTTGGAGCAGATGAACACCAAGTCGGATGAAGATACCGTGTATGATACTTCGCAAGACCTTGGAAGTCGTCGTGGACAATCCCATCGAGTCAGGAATGAGCGATAATGGAATCCCTCTCTCCGCGGAAGAGTGCACGTGCGTCGTCACCGCCAAGGGGCTCGTCACCATCGCTGTCCTTGGCGTCAACCCGTCTGGACTCGCCGGTCTGCTAGCTGAGTATCTGCAGACTGTCTGCGGTCCGACTGGGTTCATTGGCTACCTCGACGATGATTCCGACATTTGACACGCTCGGGTTCGGCACTGTCGGCGACACTTTCAATGGCACCACGAGCTCCTGGACCGAGGCGGGCGACGGCTCCGTCACCATTACGTTCCAGAGCCTGGATACGGAAGACGTGACGGTGAATGTCATAACTGGAGGTGACGACTTCGACGAAATCGAGGTTGCTGCGGGCGAGACCGTGACGTGGAGCTCAAATGCTAGGGCGGTGAGTGGACTCCATTCAATAAATAAACGCGTAGCATAACGACAAGGTCACGTCGAGGGCGCCATTCCGCTCGACACTCCTTTCAGCCCGAATTGGTAAATGGAATACGTTGAGCATTGACAGCCTTGATGCCCAAATCCCCCATATTCGCATTTCTCCAAACCAAATATTGTCATTCTCCACCAATCAAAGAGCGACACTTCAGGCCAGCTCCCCGCGACCGTCCAGCGTCCTGTGCACCCATTTCAAGTGCGCTGCATGCACACGTACTCCTTCTGCACGCGGCTCATAGCCTTCAAACCGTTTATCGAAAGCGGTCAGCCGCTTCAAGCATCGCCTTCTCATCCCTCATTATTCAACTCACCGCACTAGTCCCGCCAGCCTCAGCCTCTCTCGTCATGGGCAACGTGCTCTCGTTCTCACTGGACTCGGTCTGCGGAATGCTCGCGACGTACTCCGGAGATCGGGAGAGCCGCATCATGATCGTAGGGCTCGACGCCGCCGGCAAAACGACGCTGCTGTACCAACTCAAGCTAGGTCAGCACGAAATCACCACCATCCCGACCCTCGGCTTCAACGTCGAGACCTTCCAGTACAAGACCATGAAGTTCACGGCCTGGGACATCAGCGGCCAGAAGCACATCCAATCCCTGTGGCGCCACTACCTCTCCAACAACGACGCCGTCATTTTCGTCGTGGACGCTGCTGATCGCACGCGGATCGACGAGGCCCAACAGGCATTGCACTTCATTTTCGAGCAGGAAGAGCTCAGTATCACGAAGCTGCTGGTGTACGCCAATAAACAGGACAAATCGGACACCATGTCCGCGGATGAGATCCGAGAGAAGCTGGATCTCACGGAGGCGACTAGGAACCCTAGCCATGTGCAGCCCTGTGTCGCCACTACTGGAGCGGGCGTTCACGACGGCTTGGACTGGTTGGTACGAGCTCTCACCAGCCAAATCACGGTGTAAGAGGCTGTCAACAGTGCTACATTCGCCGGCTTCGAGCGTCGAAGTATCGCAAAGGAGAGCTGACGCTATTGAACGCCTCCGCGTCACTTGCCTCTTTGGATTCATCCGGTCGATGTTTCCGAGGCTAACATGTCTGAATGTAATCTGATACAACGTTTCTAGAATATATCGGGGTGAACGATACAACATTGTTATATTCTTGGTCCTGTCCATGCTCGCCACTGAAATACAATTGTATAGAAACCATTCTATTAACGACAAACAATGACGAACTAATTATAGGTTATTGCACTGCGAGGAAGAAACACAAGCATTGTGCTAGAAAATTCATTGCATGTTTGTACTACCGGTAGTGCTCATAATGTTGTACATTAAAGCGTGCGGATCTAAAGCCTTCCGTGATGCCGTCCAAAAAAGAAGGAACTTGACGAAACGAATGCTTTAAACAGCATTTGTTTCATCAGCAAAAAAGATTGAGTTTGTTTTAACAATAATATTTCTTTTGAAAAATTCTTGTAACTTTCACGGACTCTAAACTGCAGAGAACAGATCTCGCTGTGAAAAGCCACTTGCAAAAGGGATGGAGAAAAATAAGTTAATCAAGCCATCTTTGTAAAATACGCCGTTTTGCTGAAGAGAATAAGGAAAACGTTCGCTTTGGGTTCGGTTTCGAACTGTTCGACCGAATTGCTGCGTTTTCTCCGTCCCCTTTGTGAAGACAAGAACCATCATAAATAACTTCGCACGCCGCTCGCAAACTTGAATTGCGTTCGCTGACCACAAATCCAACCGCCCAAGTCAAATCGCCGCGTCTTGCGCCGCCGCACGATCTCTTCCGAAATGAGTGCCGCCTCCCAGTTGGCGCTCGTCCCCGCCGCCTCCTCCGCTCCGCTGGTCTCCGACCGCGCGGTCCAGATGCAGGTCATCGAGGCCCAGCAGACGCAGAGGAAGCCCAAGAAGGCGCGCAGGAAGCGGCGCGGCTGGGGGCCCTTCCAGTCCGTGATCAAAGAGCGCTCCATGGACTTCAACCTGACGCTGGACGTGCAGAATCTGCAGCAGGAGGTGCAGCACATGACGAGTCTGCGCGACGTGCTGCGCACCAAGACGATGCTCCAGCGGCACTCGCCCGAGGGCTCGCTCTTTCGCGTGGTGAAGGAGTACTTCCACGTCTTCCGCACGGGCTGGACGCTCCAGGAGGCCGGCCGCAAGCGACTGCTGGACGATCAGGACCAACGCGCCTTCCTGCACAGCGTCATGGACGCAGAAGTGGATGTGGAGAACGGACTGCGCGGCCCGGACGTCATGGCGGAGCAGATCATCATGTACTCGACCTTCATCCGCTTCATCCGCCTGACGATGCACTCCTACGACATCGTGGTGGCTGAGGACTCGGTGATCATCTCGGCAAAGTCCACGATGCGCTTCCAAGTGTTGCGCAACACGATCGAGATGATCTTCCCGCACGTGTTGGGCCACGAATGGCTCGTGGCTCAGCTCGTGGGCCAGGAGATCGAGGCGGCGGCCGGCATCACCTTCTCCTTCAATGCGGCGGGCAAGTGTTGCAAGTACACGGTGGAGATGGATTTCGTGGGCGCGTTTGCGAATGTCGTCAAGGACCCGCAGCTGCTGGACATGCTCTTCGGACGCGCGTTGATCGCGGACAACTCCATGTTTGGCATTCTCGACGACGTCAAGGAGGAAACGCAACCGAAAGCTTCCGCTTCGGCGTGTGTGAGCGCTCTGGAAGAGGAGCGGGACCAACTAGAGAGGGAGTTGGACGAACTCCGAAGCCGGCCAAATGTCCCTGAAGACGCGTTCGTCCAGCGAGTGGTGGGGGACTACTACCTCGCCTTTGCGACTGGCTACCAAGCCTACGAAATTCAAGACCTCGACGGAGCTTCTCGAGTCTCACAACAGAATTTCTTATCGCACATGTTCGTCTCAGAATCGAGTGGCAAGAACGTGGAGAAGCGATGGAAAGCTCTGAGCGAGGGCTTTCAAGTGCTTGCCTTCCAGCAGATGGACGACACGCCCGTCGAGTACCAGAGCCGGGGGGAGCTGTGCATCATTCGCTCGACCGCCAGGTACCTCCTTCAAATCACGAGTCGCACCATTCGGTTAGTGTTTCCCCACCTCTTCACCTCGGAGAGTCCGTTGGTCGACGATCTGGTGGGGAGGAGACTCGCGGTGTCGTCGCTGTTGACTTTCTCGATCGAGTGCGACGCCGGCCGAATCTCTCACATCGAAGAGCGCATGGACTTCGCCTCGGCTCTGGTGGAGCTGCTCGCGAACCCACAAGACCTGGGGTTCGTGATGTCTCGAGCTCGACTGACGCTGGACGGTTGCAGTGACATGGACTCGTCTCCTCTACCGCCGCTAAGATCGATCGGGACGAGACCAGAAGAGAAGCCCGACTCCGCCGCTCGCAGGATGACCATGGCCGACATTCTCGGGTGAATCGTCGAGGCAACGCCCATACTGTACAAGATAAAGATGTGAAAGGACCAACAGACATTTGACATATTCGCTCGTTGCTGTGGGAGAACCCAACGGCATCTGCTGACACGCTCAAAGCACGCGTCTTCGCTCGACTCTGCTTGCGACAGCCAGCCTACCTCTTCAGGTGGCTCACGTACTTGAACGTCAGGTAGATGGCCAGCTGCACCACAGCCCAGATCACGATGAGGCCGACCATGAAGTTGTACTTGCGGTTGGGTCGGAAGTCGTACGTGGCTTCGATGTAGTCGGCCACGCTCTGCTCATATGTGGTCACGCCGTCCGCCGCCGTCACTTCAATGATGTTGTCGTTCTCGCCAAACTGCACACCCACCATGGCAGCCATCGCATAGCTCGACGGCATGAGGTAGCTGAACCACTTGTAGCCGGCCTTCATCTCCGTACGGGGAAGCAAGTAGCCGGCGAACAGGTTGAACAGACAAGACAGGGCGCCGACAGCCACGTTCGCCACCTTCGGATTGGGCATCAGCGCCGACATCCACTGACCCACGAACGTACACGCCGACGTGAAGAGGTAGAAGATGAACAGGAAGAAGAAGAAGTCGCCCGCGTTCGAGCTCCAGCCCACCAGCCAGTACTCGATCGTCACGAACAGGATGATCACCACGATCAGGTACGGGATCTCCGCGAAGAAGAGCGACAGACTGTAGGGAAGCGGGCCGTAGTAGTTCGACATGCGCTCGCGGTAGAACACGGCTCGCTCAGCACACGTAATCTCCAACACCGTCATGAGGTTGATGACGCCGATGAAGTCCATGCTGTTGTAGATGAGACCCACCTGCGAGTTGATCTTCTTGAGACTGTCAGCCGAAAGCTGGTAGAACGTCGTACCGAAGATGATCGCGTACAGCGGGAACAGGAACAGACGCATCGAGTTGTACGCCGGGTTGCGCCAGTACGTCCGCTGCTGCTTCTTGGCCAGTTGAGAGAGTTGGTTGGGGAAACCGGTGGCGATGGACGAGTAGTTCATCGTCGAGTGCTTCACGAACTCGTCCGACACCTCACACAGCTTGAGCGTGCGCTCGCGGTTGCTGGCGCACAGCGGGCTCTTCGTGTACTCCACCGAGTAGTCCTTCACGTCGCGACCAATACCAGCTCCGATGACCTCAAGCATGTACGTCGCAGGGTTGTACTGCGGGCGAATCTCTTCGGTTCCGGGGATAGTGGCGAAGTATTCAAGCATCTTCACCGAGTCCACGCCAAGCTCACCGAAGTACGCCGTGTATCCGCCCTTCTGGAGCAGCAGAAGCCCGTCGAACAGTTCGAAGATCGAAATGCTCGGTTGGTGAATGGTACAGAGCACCGTCCGGCCAGTACGAGCAATCGACTGCACGCCGCGCATCACAATCAGAGCGGAGCGCGCATCCAGACCACTGGTCGGCTCGTCCAGGAACAAGATGCTCGGGTTCGCCACCACCTCCACGCCGATCGTCACGCGCTTCTTCTGCTCCACTGACAGGTTTCCAATCATTTCGCCCGCGATAATAGATAGCTCCAGCAGCTCCAGCGTCTCGTTCACCAAGTTCAGACGCTCGGCCTCCGTGAATTTCGGCGGCAGTCGCAAGTTGGCCGAGAAAACCAGCGCCTCGTAGATCGTGGCAGCTTCCGAGTGGATGTCCATCTGCTCGCAGTACGCGGTGATGCGGCTAAAGTTCGCCGGGTCCTTCGGTTCTCCGTTCACCATGATGTCGCCAACAATGCGGCCGCCCGTCTTGCGTCCAGCGATCACATCCATCAACGTCGTCTTGCCTGCGCCACTCGCGCCCATGAGAGCGACCATGTAGCCAGGCTCGAAGTGCGCAGTGATGCCTTGGAGGAGCTGCTTCTCCTCACCAGACGGCAGCGTCACATAGTACTCCAAATCCTTGATGCACAAGTTCGAAGGTGTGAACGGCAGACCCTCGCCCTTCGGCTTTGCTGTCGTGTGATCAGGCGCACCTGGGGTTCTCACTTCAACGTACATGTTCTCGTCTTCGTCTTCGTCTTCGTTGGTAATCGACTTGCCGGTGACTCCCATGTGCTTCTCGTAGCGGATGTAGTGCAACGCAAACCCGTTGAGCGTCGTGAAGAAGAAGTAGTAAGCCAGCAGAACGATAACGCCGAACCAGATGTAGGCCGTGCCTTGCGAGATCGAAAAGTTGCTCAGGAACTGCGCTCTCTCTGTGTCACTGTATCGATCGCTCGAGAACTCCGACAGCATGTTGCTGCGAAGCGCCCACGACAGAGGGTTGAACCAGTACATCCAGATCCAGTAGTTCGGGATCAGGTCCGCCAGGATGATGTTGCCGGAGAAGAGCAGGAAGAAACTGACCGAGATGCCAGCCAGCGCCTGACCCACCGTGATGCTGGGAGACAGCGAGCTCAGCATCGTCATGTAAGCGCCAATGGCGTGCTGGAAGCAGGCCAGCACCAGGTAGAACACGATGTACTTCTCGAACGTCCGCGTCAAGCCGCTCATGAAGTAGAAGAACGTGCCGAGAATGAACGACACGGCCAGGTTCACGGGGATCTGCACCACGCTCTCAGCGATGGTGTACGACGTCGTGCGGAAGAAGTTGCGAGGTCGCTGCTTGTAGAAGACCTTACGAAGCTGGAAGGCGATCGTGATCTGCTGCCAGGCCTGGCGCTGGAACACGCCGATGCTGAAGAACACCATGCGCAGGTAGTACGTGGAGCTCACGTTGAAGAAGATCATGCCCACCACAAGGCCCACGATCAGCGCTTCAAACAGCTTTCCCCAGAGCAAAGGCCGGTCGCGAAGCCAGATCATCTTCTGGCGGTTCAACAGCAGCATCGTGCTGGGGAGAAACGCCAAGCCGAACTCCGACTGCTCCTTGGAGCGAGCCAAGCTCGTGACGCTCTTCGCCTTCTTGAAATCCTCAGCATTCTCGAACTGGTGCTCGTTGAACCCTTTGCTGATGGCCTCGTGCGTCTCTTTGTAAACGCTCGATTGGAAGAACATGTTGCTGAAGTCTTCGGCGGAGACAGCAAGCGAAGCAACGTCCACGTTCCCGTTGGCATACCGTTGACCACGACCCGACGTCACTTCGATCAAGAAGTCAGCAGGATCCACACGAGGCGGACAAGTGAAACCGCGCTCCTGGAAGTAGCTCAGGATCTCCGTTCTCGGACCGTGGTACACCATGTGACCTTCGTGGATCATCAGGATGTCGTCAAACAGCTCCACCACCTCGGGCGTCGGCTGCAGAAGCGCGACAATCGACGATCCGCCCAGCGTCTTGCACCACGTGCGCAACGAGGACACCACGTCGAAGGTAGCCGCACTGTCCAGACCCGTCGAGATCTCGTCACACAGGAACAGACTCTGGCCGCCGACCAGCACCTCACCGACCGTCACTCGCTTGCGTTCGCCACCGCTCACGCCTCGAAGCAACGCATCGCCCACGACAGTGTCAGCACAGCCGGAGAGACCCAGAATCTGGATGAACAGCTCTGTTCGTAGGGCTGCAATGTCGCGCATCTCCTCAGGCTGGTCCTCCGGGCGGCCGTTCACGCACATGTCGGCGAACTTGAACGTCTCGCGCACCGTGAGCGTGGGGATGTGGTTGTCCGTCTGGTCCACCAGCCCCACCAGCTTGATCAGGTCGATCTCGTCGCCACGCAGACCGGAGTACAGGATCTCGCCGCCAATGGAAGTCTTCGAATTGTTCTGCAGCTTTCCCGCCAGCGCCTTGAGGAACGTGGACTTGCCGGCGCCAGGGTTGGCCAGGATCAGCGTCATGGAGCCAGGCTTGATGATGCCGCTCATCGGGTGCAGCGCGTCCTTCGTGACCGTCGCCGGCTTCTGCCAGGGCGTGACTGCCTGGCGTAGATGCGACCCCACAGTGCCTTGGCCGCCCACATCCGCAGGCACCTGCACCGAGAACGACAGGTTCTCGAAGCGCACCTCGGGTGTGGGCAGCTGGATGTTGATCTTGCGCGAGAGGTGGTTGTACTTCTTGTAGAAACGCTCCAGGCCGCCCGCCAGCATCGTGTCCAGATTGTCGGCGCGCAAAGTACTGTAGCGACTGGTCATGGTGTCTCCACCGCGGTGCGAGTATGGGTCCTGCAGGCTGCGGAAGTTGAGCGAGCGGTACACGTCGGGCACGTCGGGCCCGGCGTCGTCCGCCTCGGGCTGCAGCAAGTTCATGGTGGCCTCGTCCTTGGCCATGGTCCAGAGATGGAGGAGTTTCCTTGGGACTTGGCGCGCGCGGAACTGGGTGGTGGCTCCCGAAGGGAAAGCAAGAGTGAGTGCAGCCAGCGCGCGCGCGCGCGGTGTTGCATGGTCGGTCTCGTATGCGAATGTGGGTCTGGTGGTGGCTGAGCCAGCTGATCCTGTGAGAAACCATTTTGTATTGAGAAGTCGAAACGTATTCGGTCTTGCGCTATTTGGAGTAGTAGAGATACATCTGTATCTGTCATGCTGCAATACAAGGGATCGTATCTACCAAGCTTGCTGATATGACGTACTATCGAGTTGTACGGGATGAAAGTAGCAAAGCAGATATGCCGGAGCGATCCATGCACGGCGGCGGACATCTGGGACACTTCCGAATCTTACGACATCCAGCGACAATGGCAGAGAATCGTTCAGGACGGATGTCAGAGGCGTCAAATATTCGCTGCGTCGCGTCGCTCAAGCATCAATCACAGAAAGCAGGCAAAGATGCGACCCGCCAGGTCGCCCACCTCATTCTGTCTTTTACCCCTCCTTGCCTCGGACCGACTGATGGCCAGGGAACGCTTTCGCTTCTTTTGTGTGGATACTCCAGCTGAAGTCGCGTTTATTTTTTTAACGCTGTGTCTGGCGAGCTCCGAGACAAGAATGCTTCGAAGATACTCTTGTGCCGGTACAACGTAACGCTGGAATTAATAGCTTCCAAGGAAAAACCATCCGATCTTTCTTGCGCATGCCGGCAGCCACGCCACGTTGTCATCATCGCAAGAGACAATTCCCTGGTCGATTCGGTCGACGCGATTGTGCGTGATGTCCTCTCTCGCGGATCCAGCGGAGTGCTCAAGGACCAGTTCGAATGATTGATAACCGACGACCGCTGAATGATTTGACAACTTCAAACCAAATAGTTACATCTCGCAAGAAAACTTCGCTTCATGAATGATGACATAATTCGCCCATTTGATATGTTATACGCATCACCCTCACTCAGAAACACAAGATCCTTCTGTTGATGATGCGATTCATATCCACCGATGCCGCTCTTCCTTGAGCGAGATGATACCTCTCCAGCGTGAAACTCGATGCGAGTCCTGAGCTTTTGATTTGACATTCGTATTGAGCTTATACGAGCACTGAAGGTCGCATCGATCGGCTCCTGAACGAAGCAGGAAATAAATTGATAAATCGGTGATACTATATCAAATAGCTTGTGTAGATTCCGAAATTACCGGATATTTCCACCACTGCCATATTCCAGGCGTTGATCTGTAGCAGTTTATTGCTCGGAAAACAAGAGACAAGCCCAATGTCTCTTCCCTTAACCCTCAGCCATGTGGCTTCGCTCCATGTGGAACGCCCCAAAACATGTGGAGCGCTCCATCGCGAGGTCGTTGATTGGCTGATCTTGCCGAGATACCGGTTTCTTCATTCGGTACACTGTACCATCAAAAGCACTGCCTTTTCATCCAATCCCCTCTTGTTTCGCTTCAGAAACGCACTGGATTGGTTGCTAAGTGAATTCCGACCAGCAAACCCCTCAATAGTGCGCTCTCCCTTCTGGAGAGATTCCACACGAACCACCAAAGCAAGCATCGACCATGGCAGACAAGGCCTCGCCCGTGCTGGAGCCCGGCGCCGACCTCAAGCATCTCGGTGCGTCTTCGCTCCGCCTCTCCATGTTCTGCGCCTCCCCCTTCACATGATGTGCAGCAGCGGTGGTGCTGTCTGTCCTTTGTTCAGTCTACTGACCGTTGTGACTCGCGTCGCCTCTCGCTAGAAACCATGCTGGACGGTACGACGCAGCAGAAGCAGAAGAGGAAGAGCAAGAAGGACGCGGCAGTCGACAGCGACAACTACGAGTAGGTCGATATTGTGCGGCATTTAGTGTCCTGCTTCTCTTTGTATCCGCTTGGAGCTGGCCGGTCGTCGCTTGGAGCTGACCGGATTTGGGTTGACTGGGCGTCTTGGGTTCAACTGACAATGCGTGGCGATAAACAGGGGAACACTGGAGGGCTGGTCGCCTGCGGATGGCCACGACAACGCGACTCCCGTGAGTGCTGCGGTAAGAAGTGTCAGCTTGCTTCGGGTCCCGTTAAGGGAGGCTTATGAATGGATCAACCCACAACGGCTCTTAACACTATACGCTGGCGTGATTTGGTCCTTGTTGACTGGTAGATGCCGCCCATGGAGCAGTTGAGTCTGGGGCCGGCGGCTTCTGCCACTACGACAAAGGAACAGGACAAGAAGACGCCGCAAGCGGCAGCCGCGAAGCCGCAGGAGGGAAGCGACGACAAGAAGCTGTCCAAAGCGGAGCGCAAGAAACTCGGTAAGCTGTCCAGCTGTCTGGTGTCCCATTCCATGGTCTTGGTACTGATACAAATGGGATGGATGGATGCTGCTCTCCTGCGTAGCGGCCGAGGCGTTTGCCAAGGCGGGCGGTGTGCCCAAGCGCGAGAAGCTGACGAAGGCGCAGCGTCGAGCGCAGCAGGAGGCCAATCGCATGGACAAGGACGGCGGCGGGAAGCCCAAGAAGGTGGAGGCGGTCGGGCCGACGGCGCCCACACCCACGAACGCGCGGCTGCAGTACGACGACGCGAAGAAGATGGCGCGGCGCTCGAAGGCGGCCGTGGTGGTGCGCACGCAGGCGCAGAAGCAGGTGGAGATGTTCTCGCACTTGCCGCAGTACGAGCGCGAGAGCTCTCTGTCCTTGAACGTCGGCTTCTCCAACAAGGAGGAGGTGCACGCGGCCGTACTGGCGCTCGGCCTTAAGTACGCGGAGGGCAAGATCGCAGGCGGCAACGCGCGTTGCATCGCCATGCTCACGGCCTTCCAGGAGGTCATCGACGACTACGTGACCCCACCGGACAAGCAGCTGGGCCGCGATCTGGACAAGCGACTGCGTCCGCTCATCCAGTACCTCATCGATTGCCGTCCGCATGGCATCGGCATGGGCAACTCCATCCGCCGTCTGCGACGTGTGATCGGCTCCACGCCGCCCGAACTCAGTGACGACGAGGCCAAACGTCGCATCCGCGAGGAAATGGACGAGCATGTGCAGAGTCGCATCTTGCTCGCGTCTCGTGCTGTGGCCAAGAACGCGCAGTCCAAAATCAGTGCGGGAGACGTCATCCTGACCTACGCACGCGCTAACGTGGTCGAGGAGCTGCTGCTGGAGGTGACGAAGACCTCTCCGGAAGTGGCGGCCTCGCTGCGCGTCATCGTGGTGGACTCACGCCCGCATTACGAAGGCCGCAAGCTGGTGAGCGTGCTGGCCAACGCCGGACTGCAGTGCTCGTATCTGCAGATCAACGCGCTGGCCTACATCATGCGCGAG
This sequence comes from Nothophytophthora sp. Chile5, assembly GCA_001712635.2. NCBI lineage: Eukaryota > Oomycota > Peronosporomycetes > Peronosporales > Peronosporaceae > Nothophytophthora > Nothophytophthora sp. Chile5. Next base: position 13,552 of record MBAC02007439.1, read on the forward strand.
GTGACCAAGGTGTTCCTGGGCGCCGCGGCCTTCATGAGCAACGGCGTGGCTGTCGCCCGTGTTGGCACCGCGCTGGTGGCGATGGCCGCCCACGAAGCCAACGTGCCCGTGCTCTTCTGCTGCGAGACGTACAAGTTCTCGGACCGCGTGCAGCTGGACGCCATCACGCACAACGAGCTGGGCGACCCGGACGAGCTCGTGTCGTCGTACTGCACGGACAAGCCGCGCTCCAAGCGTCGGAGCGGCGGCCGCGCCACGGGCGCCAGCGCCAGCGCCAGCGGCCCGGGCCACGTGCTGTCGGACTGGCGGGACCTGGCCGACCTCAAGCTGCTCAACCTCATGTACGACGTGACGCCCATCGACTACGTGTCCATGGTGGTGACGGAGCTGGGGATGATCCCGCCCACGTCCATCCCGGCCGTGCTGCGCGAGTACTCGCGCGACGGGCTGGTGGACGGCGCGCTCTAGGCCGCGCATGCGTCGCGGAAGCAAGGACATGAGTGCACCACTTGCCGAGCTCGTCGGCAGCGTATTATTTTGAAATACTATCGGTGTACTATTTCCTCGCGTTTGGATAATATCACTTTGGTTTGTTGGAGCCATTCGACCTGGTATTTTAATATATTCAGCTCCGCGAACATGGCCCACATGGCCCGAGTGTTCCGCCTCTCGATCCGCCAGTATTGCTCGCTGGCACTTGGCGAGGGATGTTGACCCCACGCCGCCTCGCTCCGGCTTGCCCCTATCTGCCTCCGCCCTCTCGTGGTCCCGAGCCGCTTCCCGCCGTGTGAAGCCAGGCCGGTCAGTGTGGCACTGACCGTGCCACCGATTGAGCGCCAGCTGGCATGGCTGGGCCGATGTTTAAGCGGCCGCTCTCGGGGACGCTAGCCAGCGCCAAACCACTGGCTGCCAGGGGCAGACGAGGCAACGGGTGGTTGCCGGTTGAGGTGCGTGGCTGAAGTTTCCTCCTGTATCAATATAACGAAGGGTTGAGCGGCCGGGATGGGAAGTCGCACACTTCCGCTTTTACAGTGTTTGGAACACTTGAGCGACTTCCCTCCCCCGACCGCAAGTCCCGTTGGGTTTCACCCAACGAACGATACTGTTTGTTGTTCTTCTGTATTATAGTGCCCATGGTGGGTTTAGATGGACCTATGACCCGCTCCCGGTCGGCAGATCCAGCCGATGGGAGGGGTGTCAATCTCACAGGTTTTGAGCCCAACGTTGGTGGAATCCTCGGAGACAAGGCGGGGGCGAGAGGAAATCCTGGTCAGCCATTGGCTGAAACCCCGATTGAGCAACGTTCTCTTGTGGGGGAACTTGCGACAAGGA
>MBAC02007441.1:0-14545 GCA_001712635.2 Nothophytophthora sp. Chile5
ACGAGTGCTTGGCCAGACTTCTGCTGCTGCCTTGCGTTGAGTATCTGATACCTCTGCTTGGCGAGCACGGAGGCGACGCGGGAGAAACGATAGCAGAAGGACAGGTTCATGCCGATGATAAGCGTGAAATCCAGCGCGCCTTGGATCCGCAGCGAGTCGAAGTTGAGGAGGAAGAGCGCGACTTCAGCCGGGTCCGCCAACATCCGAGCGAACCGCTCGAAGTTCCCGTCAGCCAGCACCTCGGCGTTCACGAGGTAGACGGCGCGGTCGAAGTTGAAGTGGCTGTAGCAGTAGCCCAGTACGCCTATCGGGTACAGCACGGCCGCCACAAAGTCGAAGCTGCAGCAAACGGGTCAGTGACGATGACTGGTGACGAGCAGGAAGCGGGTTTCGATGGAGATAGCTGTCTGTGTACGTACGCAGAGTCGATGAGGACCTCGACAAAGGCGGAATTTCGTCTGCCGAGGACGTTCAGGGCGGCGGAGAGGCCGTTGAGACTCACGAAGTACGCGTAGCCGAAGACCAAGGCGTCAGGAAGACCCTGGCTCAGCATGCTTCGGAGCACGAAGCTCTGCACGATCAAGTCCGTCGTCTTGTGGAGAAGGTTCTGTTGCCATCGGACCATCAAAACAGACCCATCCGTGAGTCTAAACGCAGGAAGACATCCAATTCCAGTGTACCGAGACAACTGCAAGCACAAAACGTACAAAGAATTTGCGGTTCTTGGCGTTGTAGCCCGTAAGACTCGACCAGAATGCCCGGGAGATCTGCAGTCGGCTCCTAATCTTGAGGGAGCAGCGAGCAAGCCACCAATCCATCAAGGCGCAGCACGCGCGGGAGGCTCGGGACTCGTCTTTGCCCTCGCTGGTCCGAGCTGCCAGTCGTCGGAAGGCCAGCACTTTGACCAGCACAACCACGTAACAGGCATCCACGAGGACGAACCCCGCCGTGCTCAGCCACTTGATGACCGCCCCCCGCTCGACGATGAGCCAGAACTGGCCGTTGTCGTAGTCGCCCGTGTGCATGAGGAAGTTGGCGGCCTGGTTCGGGGCCAAGGTGAGCCAGATGAGCCACGTGGTCCACGTGATGGAGATCAGCAGCAGCGCCAAGAGCGGCACACCCAGCACCCCAAAGGCCTGATAGAACGTAAGTCGAAGGCGCCCCGTCGCTGCCTCCGGTTGAGGCTTGACATCGTCCACCGAGGGCGGCGCTGCAGACACGACTGTCGTCCTCGGAGCTTGAGCCGGGGCCACCTTATGGAGCTGACACAGTCCGGAGAGAAGAGCGACTGCTCTAGAACCTGGTCGACACGCTGCAGTATCGGTCGGCTCCCGTACAGCGCAACCAGGCGACTGTAAGGTGGTCCGGTCGTGGCTGGGCGCCACGCTCGTGGTCTTCATCCGATGGAGATCTGAGGCGCCAACGGCAGGGGACGCCGTCAAAAGCCGTTTTCGGAGCATCGTTAGCGAGCACGCAAAAATAGCATGGTGGCAGTCATTCGACGCAGGACTTGCTGTTTCCAGCGAGGACAACCGTGGGCCTTCCGAGGTTTTTGGTTCCGAACGCCGCCGCAGCTTCGACAGCGACCGTCACTTGCTGCTGATTTGGAGTTGCAAGGAGGCGAATACCCGCCCGGACCATTTCAATATCTCAACACAAAATCACCTCTACCTTCTAATATCTGTTATCTAATAGAATAATATCCTCATTTTCCATTTTGAAGATGGAATTTTGTATAGGCTGTATAAATACAATGGACGAGGCGATTGGAGCACACTCATGGTGTATGCATCGGTGCATGCATCGGTTTAACATGAGGCGGTTAAACACGTAGTTTCTGCAGGGTGGCTGCAGAAACCATCACAAGTGACGGCATTCGTCAATTCGCGAGAACTTCTTTTTGGCGAGACCGCATTTCACTTTTGAAAAGACAACCAATATCTAATTTGCTCCACGGGAGTATTGACTCCTATTTGACCGCTGAGCGCCTTTTCACGAAACGTCCCCTAAATTCTGTTCCGACAAACTTTAGCTTTCATCACGAATTCAGGCATTTTCTGTGTCAAGCGATAAGGTTAGTTTCTGAAAGCAACCACAGAAACGAGCACAACCATATCGCATCGCGGACCCGAGCCAGATGCAAAAAGCGCGAGCATTTGCTCTGTATGATCATCCATGATGGCAATCCACCACCATATTCGAGGAGCTGCATCGACTGCGAGCGAGCGGGCAGAGTCTCCAGTAGGGCGGATCCTTTATCCGAGCAAGCTCCGTTGCCATCTGAGTGCTTCGACATTGCGTTTTCACGAAATACATGGTATATGAACTTCAAAATAGGTACATGTACCAGTACCAGTATCGGTTAGGCAACGAAAGGGTGGAAGAGAACATATTGTTCGTTCCAAGAGCTTTTGCGATGAAGCATTCCTTACATCAGCGAAACGGAATTCACATTCAAAGCCTACAAACCTAGCAGCTATTCGTATCGCCAACATCCTTGTTGGCCTCTTGTGCGTGCGCATATACGCTGAGGCTATTTCTCGAGGCTAGAGGCTTTCTGAAGACTGAAGTTATCAGCGTTACGATGACGAGATCCTAAACTGATATCTTCAAACAACTCCATGTAAACGACTGGATGTTTGGCGAATATTCAAAGCCTCTCCGCACATGTACGCAATTGGAAGCATGAAGTTGAAGTACAAAGCAGCTCATGGGCAACTTCAACGAGAAAAACTCAAGGTGAGAGAGCAAATACATGTTCCGGAACAGCAAGTTGCTGCCCCTTTTTGAAGATTCTTCATTGTTAAGTTTCTATTTTAAAATACACAAGCGGGGCAGCACGCTCGGTGGCTTGCTGAAGGGGCGATCCCTGAAACTTTCTCAGTTTCCGGCGTCACCCCACTTTCAGCAAGCGCGTCATTGTAAAACATGTTCTAGGAATGGAGACGTTGTAAACGCGTGTGCTATTATAATGGGGAATACCTGGCCATATTGAAAGTTCATGTAGAATGTAGATGCGTATCCAGGAGTGCCGCTCTGCTGGAAGCAACGAAAGCGCACGTGCATTACTCTGGCAGTAGCACGTAAAGCTCATGCAGCCTCTTGCTCAATGCGAATGAAACCACAGCATTCGGTATCCAAATCCAGGTTTAAGCGAAAATACTCGGAAATCGTTTGACCACCGTCCCAAATCGATTCAGGGTTTGTGGGTGTTCCGAGCCGCTAGTAACCTGCGACATCATCACTAAGCAACGAGAGCGGGTTGCATCTTCGAATCAGTATAATATTAGAGGCAGTGCAGTCATGGGACTTGCAACGAAGCCAGCAAGCTGCCCGCCCGTGGCTCAGAGAGGTCGCGCGCCGCGAGGTTTTTAAATGCATGCACAACGCAGCCGAATGCGACGGGCAGTCCACCGCTTCCTCCATCTTGCTCCATGCAGATACCAGTGTACCGGTACGCCCAAACCCAAGACGCTGGCTGCCAGCCGCTACTGCAACTTGAACTCTCGCACCGACGAACACTTGAAACGCAACGACTTTCGGTGTGCGGGTGCCTCCACGTCTAAACGAACGCACGTCCGTCGTCGCCCAAGCCAGCGAACTCGCACCACGAAAGTGTGTAGCTTACCGGTATGTGACGTTAGTTCGCGTGTATTTACGAACCGAACTACCGGTAAACAGAGTTCCCTGCATAGAATTTCTTAGAACTGTGCGTACCCAAGTGGGTGGTCGTGGCTGCCTCGTTTGCGAGGTGGCTGGTTTATGTGAGTGCTTGTTTTTTGCGGCACCTGCAGAGCATCGTCGAGTGACGGAGTCGGAGCCCTTCGAAAGGATGGCGCCTCCATCCCAGCTTCCTGCACCCTTGCCAGAAATGATTTGCTTGGCGGGCTGGCCTCGGCACTGCATGGCACGCCGACGCGCCACCTCGGAGCGCAGTCCATCATCTGCGCTCCGGAAACGCGCAGGTCCCCACCGCTTCACTTCGGCCAATTCTGTCCAGTACCCAGGAGAATACAAGCAGCAGATGCCTGTGCCAGCACTCGCTCGAACCAGAAAGAACGCAGGAAATCGATTGTTTTGAAGGAGTTGGCCTGCTGTCTGATACTTCCGTGACACAACCCTGCGCTCCACCACAAGGCAGGTGCCGCCACATGCGATGGCAACAACAATGGAGCGTGGTACATGCCTGCGATCATAAGAATTCACGGCAGCGAATTGGCACTGGCAGTCTGGCAAGCCGTCTCCATCGAGGTAGGAACATTTACATAGCAGCACTGTGCAGCACAGGCTGTTGGCGACAGCCCTGTCTCCCGAGCTACTCCACGTCCCTGTTGTTCCCGGTCCGGGACCGGGAACAAACGGGTGAGAAACCCCCCACAGCAACCACAAAGAACACGCTCGTATCAGAGCAGACCCAGCCAAGCAAGAAGAGTTGCCTTCGCCGCTGCGGCATTGCCGAATCGGCAGTGGTTTTACGCTGGGCTCGATACATAAGTAACGCCCGAGATAGCAATCAGCTTCAGCGAAAGTCGCCGCTAAACAAAGCGGCGAGACGCCGCCAGGTCGCCATCGCCGCCGTCGCCGCAACTCAAGGCGCTCTCGTCCGCGCAGTTGGGTTTAACTGACGCTTGGCCTGTTTCTGGGGTTCCGAATTGATCACCTCGCAAGACGAGGCCGCCGCCCTTTCTTCGTCCCCGTTTGGCGCACGGTCTGCTCCAGTGGATTTGGAGCGTGCTGTTTAATACGCCTGGGTTCACGTTTAATACAAAAGTCCACTAATCAAGCGTGCTCATTGGTGGAGGGGGTGGACGCATCCGGCACGCTCCCAGCGCTTGCATACTGAAACCAAGTCTGGAACAAGTGGGGAAGGGAAAAGGGGACGGGCAAGCGGACGGAGGGAGAGGGCAAGAGTGTGCGCAAGCGACAGAGCGCGCCAGGGAGAGGGAGGGGAACCCCAGGGGGGACGCCCTCGGCCCTCCGTTCGGTCGGAGCGGGTGGTTCCGTTTCCTCCATTTGTCAAAAGTCCGTGTTCCCGTCCGATCAGTTCGTCCGTATCCGTGTTGCCCCCCTAGCTGCTAGTATGAAGGACGCGCTGACCAGCTGCACGCTGAGCGCCCGCGTGACGGAGGCGCACGCCTTGGGCGGCAAGCAGATGTACGAGGTGAAGGTGGCGTGCAAGGGCAAGAGCACGTCCATGTACAAGACCAAGGAGGACTTCAAGAGCGTGCTGGACATGTTCAAGCTGGTGGGCGCCATGAGCCGCCAGAAGAGCGAGCGCTGCGAAGTGTGCGCAGCCTGCAGCGCCATGACGCTGGTGCGCGTGTGCGACGAGCACAGCCTGGACGCCTTCCTGGACAACGTGCTGGACAAGCTGCGCAAGACGGACCCGCTGGCCATCGAGCAGTGCAGCGAGCACCGCGGCGTGGTGCAGATCCTCATGGGCTTCCTGAACGTGCGCCACGGCAAGTACTTCTGTGAGCTGACGCCCGAGATGGAGCCTGCGCAGGAGGAGCTGTCGCCCAGCAACTTGAACCAGCTTGGCGACGTGGACCACCCCATCGCACGCTGCTCGCTGAACCGCACGCTGTCGCAGCAGTTCGCGGCCATGGACTCGGTGTGCTAGCGCGATCCATGGCGCCGCTGTCCGCCAATTCCCCCCTTATGTATACGCAGCCCCTCCCAATAGGCCCGCGCTCGGTGCCAGTCCGTCTGGCGTCGAGCAGGATGTAGATCCACTCCCGACCTTCTCTCCTTCGTTTGAGAGAGGCAGATGATGCGCGAAGGAAGAAAGCGTCACCGCTCACGCTACGCTAGTGTAACGTGTGGTATGCTTCATGCGTACAATAAATTGAAACATGATAATATAGAAGTGCAAAAGCCACTCGAGTTGGCCTAACCAGTAGGGCGCTTTGCAAGGTTTTGGATCTTGCAGCGGCGGAGCGCTGTTGCAAGCAGCATGCAACGTTTTGCAAACCGAGTGGCTGGTGTTCCTGTTTGCCGCGCAATCGTGTATACGGCAATCCTTGCGCGGTGTGCGGTCGTGAGCGAAGTGCTGATATTCCGTGTTGACATATCGCATGCGTTTCACGCGTTTGCTTGCTGCAGCCATGCCGCCGCTTCAGCACAGCACAGTGGCACTCGACTTTGCCCGCTCGATCCGAGTCGGTTCGCCCTTCATCTTGCGACACGCTGGATGCGGAAAGCGCCAGTCAATCCCGCGGGACCTCCGCCTCTTTTTTTGCGTGTTCCTCTAAACTTTAGTGCAGCTGGTGCGTGCTGGCTGACGGAATCTTTTGCACTTACAGTTGATATCCTGTCAGAGTTGATATGACTGCGCAAGGAATGTCAAATAAAGAACCCGAGCCAAGCAATCCACCCGCCGGAGGATACCGATCGAGTCGATTTGGTGTGCGGACGAAAGGGAAGAAGAAAACAGAAACAAGAAAATCGGTTTGCTTCTTTCAACAAACCAACGATCCTGCAAAATTGCCACCAAGTTCTGAGAGAGAACAAGCCAACCGCTCGCTTCGTTTCGCCAAGTTCCTTCTCCTCGTCTCTTTGTCCGAGAAACTTCAGAAAGCGTTGCACTTTTTTGCAATGCGTTGGCGTTATCAGGTTTCCCAAGCAGAAAACCGATCGTGGGGTCCCATCTAGGTGGTGGTGGGTACTGCTGCGACCTCCGCCCCCTCCTGTTGCTGCTCCTGCCGCTCGCTCTGGATGACCTTGTACATCTCTTGGCTCTCCAGCTCATGTCTCGTCCCCACAGTGTTGCGTCGACGGGTTGGCGTCACCGGCTGCTGGCTGGTGGCTCGAGCTTCCTCCGCCTGGGCCTGTGCCATGGCCGCGCGAATGTGGTGCAGTAGCTCGGCCTCGGTGTTCGCGCCGATGAACTCCAGCACCTTCTGCTGGAGGAAGGCGCACCAACTGGAGCGACGCTGCAGGTCCAGAGCGGCTTCTACGAGTCCGTCGAGCGCTCGCTCGCGTTTGCGGTTTGACGGGTGGGTGGACATCCAGTCGAAGTCCAGGTCGAGCGCATCCGCTTCTGTCTCTGGGTCGGCGTAGAAGGCGGTGAAGGCCTTCCAGAGGCGAGGAGCTTCCGATGGATCGTAACAGGCGCTAGCCAACAGCATGATGCCGATGTGGTCCGCCTCGGCTTCCTGTCTGCGACTGAACGGCAAGTTGAAGGCTGCCGTTTTTGAGAAACACGCAGAAGAGAGCAGGCAATTAGCCATTCATCCAGTATAATGGCAGTTCTGGCAACGCCACAGACGTTCAGAGACGCACCGAACTGGAAAATGTACTTGAGCAGCGGACTCTCGATGCCCAGGATGACTTGGAGGGTCAGCAGCGGCAGCATACTCATGGACTCGGCCGTGTGTCTCGCCAGAGCGTGGCCGATCTCGTGAGCCATCACCACTGCCAGCGCGTCGTGCCTGTTGTGACAGATGCCCTTCTTCACGGCGAAGTCGATGAGGTCCAGGATCCCAGTCTGCACGATGATCTTCCCACCCGGAGCGCAGCACGCATTGGCAGAGGACGGATTGTCCACCAACCACACCGCCCAGTCGTATTCACGAGGGAACAAGTGCTCCGAGACGCTCACCAGGCGACCAGTCGTGGCATCAGTCCCGAGACGCACAATAACCGAGTTAATTCTGACGTGGTCATGGCAATAAGAAAACAAGAACAAAGGCGAGCAGCTTACGTGGCTACGTCGAGACACATCTGCAGTTGGGGACCGTCGTCGATGGTCCTGGCACCTGCTAACTCTTCATCGGCGGCTTTGTTGCCCAGTTCCTGCAGCGATCGGAGCAGAAGGTCGAGGTTAGCAGACAGCAGGCAACACTGATTGAATAAACACAATTGCACAGGCGAATACTGCATGCGGACGGCGGTCCCAAGAGAGTGAGAGATGCGAGTTCAATGCTGCAGCCACGTACACACTCCTCCTCCCGCGAGAGCACCACGACTTGGGTGCGACCAGTGATGGGGACCGTGTGCAGATTCGTCAGGAACTGGTATGTGGCTGCCGTGACGCCTACCACCGCCCCCCATCGCATCAGCTATCGGCAATCCATGCAGACGATGGGTTAGGCAGACACTCTCTCAACCAAGAGGCCGTGCTTCTGTCTGATGATGTACCTGAGTCTGGAACTTGGACGGATGCACGTCTGCGCTCACGACAAAGCCATTCGTTTTCCAGTAAACACCACAGAAAAGGCAGATTGAAGCCACTCCGTCTGGCGGCAGCGAGCAGCTACGTACGCGTCTGCACCAGGTTGAGGTGCGGGAACTTCATCACGCGCAGCTTCTCGACGGGGTGCACGCTGCGCAGCTTCGCCTTGGGGTTGAAGGCCGACCAGCTGCCTTCGGGCACCGCCGATCGCCCGCGCTGGAATAGCTCCGCCCAGCGCATGACGCCCCGCACAGCCGCTGATTCGCGAGTGAAGCAGGCCCAAACCTGTTCCCTACAACCCAAAATAAGAATCCAGATGACATGCATTCCGATGTTCATTCTGATTGGACAAAACTAGTGACCATCTCCTTTAACCCTTTCGCGACTCAATTGTGCAAATTGCCACTTTGAACACAATAACGGTTCAAAACGACGCAATTTGCACTCCTTAACATACCTTGTGCTGTTTCGACCAATCACTGATCCCCATTTCGTAGAGATACGTGCCATCTTCGGAGCACTATTCAGATCCACTGCAGGCAAACCGAAATATGTGTACCAATACCGATTTAGAACCGCAAAATAAGTGATCCTCATGAAATGCAACGCGGCACTTCACCACACGCTTTTAAAAAGCGTGACTAGCAGCACCAATAGTTACTCATATCTTGCTCTGCATCCCAATTGACTGATACACATTTCAAGTTGCCTGCATGTCTATTATGAATAAGATTGCCGATGCATACAACCCACAAGATACCTGGTCGGGGGCAGTCGTACTGTTCAGGGTATGACTGAAACCGTACACTCTGATTAGATGCAATGCCAATCCAGGAACGCCAACAAAACTCCCGGAGACCGGGGTGTCAATCCTCTCTCTACATCAGCTCATGAGGTAGGAACGGAGATGGGTGTCGAGAGGATATACAATACAATACACTACAACTTGACCTCGCCAGTTTGCACACTCTCAATGTCACTCCCACACACACACTCAATGGAATACGCAAAGGCCACTACGTCGACCCAGTCGTGTAGGAACATCCAGTGTGGAATTTTGGTTATCCCGGGTATAGCCAGGATACCGAAATAGAGGGTTGGAGCCCCAGATAAGCATGATCACACACGCATTTCGCGATCCGATATACAAGCACACACTTAGACGACTCGTCTTTCTACTACAAGGATCATTTCAGCTGGGACTTGGAGCAGACTCGCGGGGCCCTGACCCTTGTCACTACTTGCTAATTTTGCAAATCTGGAATTGTAGTCGGTCCAGCCAGATCCCGACCTGGACCTCTCACACCTCATATAGAATCGTTTGCCAGCCTTAATGTTGCCGCGGGGTCGCGGCGATCGTCCATCCTATGCACCATGATCGTATACTTCAACCTTGGTGCATTTCAGGTGCAGATATCCCCCGAGACATGGGCGATCATTGTCTGGACCACATCGCGCAACATGCTGGAACACGACGATGCAGCCGCCGAGACTTGGAGACCCGATTCCGAGTTGCCCTCGTCCACCACTTGGTAACCGCATTCATGTCTCCACATCCTCGACCGGCAGGCCGTAATCACTGCGACCCGCACTGGTTTGGTCGAGGAAGGAGGCCGAAGCCCAGTCTTCCACAGTGTACTCGAACTGCTCGGGCCGTGGCGATCCTTATAGAGGTTCTGCTAATTAACAATGAGCTTGCTGCCAGACTGTCCTGTCCCTTCAGCTGGGAAGTACAGCTTGCAGCCTAAAGAGCATCACTATAGTCCAACACGAACCCCACTCGATAATTGTCGGCAAACTTGTCCTACCTCCATGTGTGTGTATATATATATAAGGGCCTCAAACTTGCGTGTGTGGTGGGTAACGGTTCTTGATTTACATTGCATTGTACAGAGCGTCCACCCGGAAGGAGGTCGGCAGTCTCGACTCCTTTGTCATAATCCCAAAGAGAGCCTGGTGGCTCTGCTCTACCATGTTGAGGTGCGATGTGTGTGGAGACGTAGCCGTGTGTATATGATGCCGAGCTGCTGGTACCGCGCCGCCATATCGGTGTTCACGAACTCGCCGTCACAATCCGCTAACACCCGCTTCACTGGATAACCGGGGCAATGCCTTTCAGCCCACACGACATACCACCGCAGCAGGTCGTTGATCTCTGTCGCCGTCTCCGTCCGCACCGGATAAGCGGTCAAATACCGCGTGTCTGCGTCCATATTCTCCAGAATAGCACTGAACCGAGTGCAGTTATAGTTGTTGGACGGAAAGAGAAGATCTGCCAAGACCGACTCATTCCGTTGTGTCACCCTGGTCGAGCTGCGTGGTAGCAGGCTTCGCCCGTTGCTTACCGTACTGGCACGTCTCACACAGCGCAATTCCCCTTTTGCGTAGCAATCATCCCGTCCACGAGACCACGGTCGGTCATCTGCTGGATGCATTGGGGGAAACATGTGTCCGAGACGCGCATGCCAACACTGCAGATCTGTCGCACCGCCTTGGGTGGTGTAGTTCACCACTGTATCTGGCTCCAACTGGACTTTTATTTTATCCAAGAAGTTATTCGTTGCAGTGAACATATGCAGGTCACACGACTGCACCGGCGTCTGTTAAGCCGGCGCACCACCTTCCGTACCGTGTAGACTCTAGTGTCGCTATCATATTCGACATCAAAGCCCTGCTCATGATCCGCCGACAGGGAGAGCAAGTTCGTGTGCTTCGGTGAGAGGTACATGTCGTCCACTCGTAGCACGACATGACCACCTCTCACAGCCACCCACAAGTCGATAGTGCCGATGCCCACAGACACCTTCTTCCCGCTGTAACCATGAACGGTTTCCTCCATGCGCCCTTCGGGAGAGAGTGCGCGGTGGGGCACAAAGTGGCACTTGCCGCCCACTATATACGCTTGGCTCCACAGTCGTACACCCAGCAGCTCGGGTTGTACGCATGGCTGTTCTTCGCCTCCTCCGTGGGCTCACCACTGGATGCATGACCCCGCACACCCACAGCATCTCCATCATCCTGCATCTTGGCATCTTCCGGGCTGGGACTGCGGTCATCTCCGCGGCGCCGTGGAGATGATGCTCTTTCTGCTCACTACGGTTCTGCTTGCAGTCCTTCCTACTCGCAGGTGTATGCTCTTCCACGAACTCCACAAAACCCGAGGCAAGCGCAAAGACAGCTTGGGTCCGGCCACCGCCGTTCCCCGATGCATTACCGCCGGTATTGCCAGTACCAGTCTGCGGACAATTCTGCCGCGTATGGTCTGGCTTGTGACAACTGAAGCAGCTGTCTTGCTGCATATCGTCCTCGTGTTGTTGCTGCTTCTCCTCGCGCTCGGTGTTGCTTTTGCCCTTGTGGTTCTGTTTGCCCTTGCCGCCACCACCATGCTGATGCTTGCCTTGGTACCCTTGACCCGAGGACTGCCCTCCTCCGAATGCCTTCGTCAGCTGCTGGCCACCCTTCATCGACGCTTTGAAAGATCGCTGCAGGCCCCACGCTGTCATTCCCCACCCTCTTCTCCTCACTGCCCGCCGCTCTTCTAACAGCCGCAGCGGATGTAAGCATGCAATAGCAGTACACCGCATGGGGTTTCCGGCACTTACCAGTATGGTGTAATCCTGCTCTGCTCGCCTAACATACTAATCAAGACTTAATCCTGCCGTAAGCAGCTTCCTTCGTAAACTCCATCGCCGCCTCCCATCGGACTTGGCTGATGCAACCTGACAAAATGTTTTACATACCTTGCTTATGGTGGCCATGAACTTTGCTGAGAAAGGCTACTACTTGGATTTATCTAAACGCTTTGATGCAAATCGTTAATGGAGTCGAAACCCCATGCTGCCTGTGACATTAGCAAAGTTGCTCAAAAGATCCTCAGACCTCTGTATATGGTTCAACAGCGTAATGACAGCTGATATCCACACAGTTATAACCTATCGTTTGTAAGATGGGCAATCAGCGGCACAAGTTGAAGTCATAAAACAACGAAAAAACGATCTGATCCATGTGCTGCGAACAAACGGTAAATCTCGACTCAGCGAAGTTAGTGCTTTGTTGGCAACGAAAAGGACGCGTCGCCCAAAGCAGGAGGAATGGGGCAGTGCTCGAGCTGGCTGCTTTGTGGGAACACTGCGAAGAAACTCTGCGGGGATGACGGCAGCACAACGCAGTCCGGGGACGCCATGTACTATTGGGCAACCTGGGTGGATGATAAGGTCGAGAAAGGCAGTCGCTGGCACTCTTCGAAGATTGGCCTCGTCCGATCGGCCGACATATTGGGGGGCCACGTCGTCTGGAAGCTTCGCGAGGCGGCACAGGCAGCGGGGGACGACACGACCATTGCTGAATTGGCCAGTAAGCTCTGTAAGCAGCTCAAACTCGATGACCCCGAGGCCCACTTGCTGGCGAAGTTAGCAGACATCGGACGAGTCGTGCTGCACGTCGAGCGAGCGGTAGATTCCACGCTGGGGATTCTGAACCTCCTTGACTCTCCTGCCAAGGTGGCATGGCACCAGCAGCTTCAGCAAGAACGTGACGAACGGATGGTGGTGTACGAGGAGTTATCGACGGACGACGAGCGACTAGTGCGCGAAATGGGGGACGAACAGCAGCAATTGCAAGTGTTGACGCTATTGCGGCACGGCTGTGAGCAGTACGGCGAGGGAGTGCTGACTCCGCGGGAGCTGGACGTGATGTCAGCCGTGTACGATGCTGTCGCGTGGCATTGGAATGGTGTGGTGGGATCTACCCCGGCCTGGTTCGCTACGTCTGCTGCTCGATGGTCGGATTCGAATGAGCGCCGTGTGAACGAAGGAGAGGAAGCATGCGTGCGGGAAGCAGCGCTTTGGGCGGGTTTGCACCATCCGAACGTGCTCAAATTTTACGGCGCGTGTCACGTGAATCATCGGAGCGAGCGTGCGTATCACGGCGAGTGGCCCAGGCCCTTCGCAATTGAGCGGCGCAGCAACTCGACTGCCTTCGACTACAATATAAGCTGGCGGAAATTCCGAGACTGGGCGTATGGTCTTGCGTACATCCATGACCGAGGCCTGGTCTACCAGAACCTGTCCGAGGAAACCCTCCGCTATTGTCCGTACGACAAGAAAGGTGTATTGTCTGGCGTGGGCCTTGTTTGTCTTCAGGAAGCTGGCGAAGATGATACCAACCAGCGTGATAGAGAGCCGAGCGCGGCTGCTGATGTGTTGGCGTTTGGTCTCATCATTTTCGCGCGGCTTCGGGCGTTCCGTGGGTCCAACAGTGATGACTCCCTGGTGGCTGAGCTACCTCAACAACTTCCTGACACTCGCCCTGAATTGCTGAAGGAATCTGAGTGGGAACTGCTAACAAGCATGTGTGCCGCTAATCTTACACTCAGAGCTAGCACAGAGGAGAGCGTGTATAAAATGGAGATGCTCGCCGACGAAGAAGCCGATACAGCAATCGACGGTGAAGCGATCCCAGCCTCGGCCACTGTCGACGACGTGGCAACCTACGTGATTCCGACTGCCAGTCAAACCATCGAGGAAGTCCTCCAAGAGGCCGACATGTTGCTCGACGAAGCTGAGGAATCCCGGCGCATCAAGTAGAGCTGCAAACTCACATTGCAAACGGGTCGTTCGGAGCTGTCTACCATGGAAAATGGCTCGGCACAGATGTGGTGGTGAAGCAAGTGTTGGCCGACGAGACGGACATGGAAAGCCGAACGCAGTTCGTGCGAGAAGCCAATTTGTGGTTCTCACTGAGGCATCCACACCTCATCAAGCTTTACGGCGCCTGCCACGAAGGCCGACCCTTCTTCGTGTCCAAGTGGGCCATTTACGGAACACTGGTGGCGAACCTGAAGAGGGGGACTCGACACGGTCTCTGGTCGTGGCTGGTTCAGGCAGCTCGGGGGCTGCAGCATCTCCACGAGAGCGGCATCGTTCACGCCGACCTCAAGGGAAACAATATCCTCCTTTGTGAAGGGGATACTGCGAAACTGGCAGACTTTGGCTTGAGCGTCATTGCAAATCGCGTCGATGAACCTGCCGCTGGAGAAGGAGCTCTTGGTGCTTTCCGGTGGAAGGTCCCTGAGTGTTTGCTTGGCGCTCCACCAACGCTCACGTCCGACATTTACTCCTTCGGCATGTGCATCATCGAAGTCTTGACTGGGGAGTTTCCGTGGGGGAGTTCGATCCCGGACGAGGTGGTGAAGTTCAATGTGACCCAGCAGAGGTTGATCCCACCGCGTCCTGATAGTTTTGAGGACGCAGAGTGGGATTTGGTGAGGCGTATGTGCTGTTTCGAACCCAAGCGCAGGATCAGCGCTGGTGCGGTCGTCCACGTCGCCGAAAGGGTCCGGTGGGCAATATTGGACGACCACCCGAATGA
>MBAC02007444.1:0-14862 GCA_001712635.2 Nothophytophthora sp. Chile5
TGGCCGTCATGAGCTTCGTGCCGCGCTTCTTCTTCGCGGCCACGCTCATCTTCATCGCCATCGACCTCATGGTCGAGTGGCTCGTGCACGTCTACCACAAGATCCTCCCGCGCGAGTACGTGGTGCTGTGGCTCTCCTTCATCGCCATCAACTGGGTCTCGCTCGAGCTCGGCATGGTGCTGGGCATCGGCTTCGCCATCCTCAACTTCCTGCTGGGGTACGCTCAGGTGCGCGTCGTCAACCGACGCTCCAGGTCTTCGGCGGCCGTGCGCAAGCTCGCGGCGCGCACGCTGCTCGGCCAGAAACGCGAGGCCATCGTGTACCTGGAGCTCTACGGCTACCTGTTCTTCGGCTCGTCGGTGCAGATCCTCGAGGACGTGCAGAAGGCTGTCCACGTCCGCAAGCACCAAGCTGCAGCGGCCAAGAAGCGGTCGGGCAGAGGCCGAGACTGGCGACCGCAGGACTCGGGCATCCCGCTCACGCCTGTGGCCAAGAGAGACGTGCCCATCGAGTGCTTGGACGGAAGTCCGGCGCCGCATCCGGACGGCCTGCCGACCGAGTACGTGGTCATGGACTTCAGTCGCGTGTCGGGGATGGACGCCACGGCCGCTCGCAGCGCCTTCATGATCCTGCAGCAGCACTGCAAGCGCCACGAGATCACGGTGCTGTTCGCGGACGCGCTGCCGGAGATCCGCCGCCTGCTGCTGCAGAACGAGATCGCGGAGGAAGAGAGCTTCTTCCTGAACGCCGAGTCGGCCATCGAGTTCTGCGAGAACCAGCTGCTGGCGCACACGAACCTGGCCGTCGTGAAGGACGTGACCCACCGCCACGAGTCCATGAGCGTGCTGCTGCACCGCTTCATGGGCGAGCCAGACGACTCGCAGCTGTTCCTGGGCGTGGACCAGTTCTTCCGCAAGTACGAGGTGGCCGCGGGCCACGAGTTCTACCACGTCGCCGAGTACCCGGACCGCTTCTACTTCCTGGCAAGCGGCCGCGTGGCGCTCTTCATGAACGACGACGGCAGCGTGGCGCCCGGGAAGCCGCTGTCGCTGCTGGAGAACGTGCTACCCGGCGCCATGTTCGGCGAGGTGGACTTCTTCGGCCGCCAGTACCGGTACATGGGTGCCACGGCGCTCGAAGTCTGCTCCGTCTTCGAGATGTGCCGCGAGACCTACGAGTCCATGGACGAGCGCGCGCCCGCGCTCTGGAACCGCCTGCGCGACGTCGTCATGCAGTCGATGGCGCTCTCCATCACCAACACGACGTCCATCAACAGTCTGAACAACGGCGGCCACCACTGAGGCCCAGAGACGACCCAGTGCGGATGTCTCTACCCTTCAGCGCCAGCGAAGGCCACCCGCATAATTACTACAGCCGGATTGTTTGGATCGCATTGCAGCCACTTCCCGCAAGACTTTACCTCGCTCACCTCCTCTCCCCCTTCACTAGAGCGCGCGTGTTCCGTTGACCTGACAATCTACATGTACGAACATGAGAGCGGAGAGAGCAGCAGACCACTCGCCCTCGAACTACCTGTCATTCCTGCACGTTGGTCGAGTGCTCCGCTTCTCAAAAGCGGAAGTTGCGCGCGAGATCTCGCAGCGCGTTCTGCTGGGCCCAGTTGCAAGTGAGGATGACGCTCTCGGTGCTCGGGTCGAACACGACGCTCTGATAGCACATGATAACACACAACAGACGAACACGCGCGTGAGATGGGAGCCGACGCCGTTTGACGAAGCATAGCTCTCACCATCGGGGCCGTGGCCACGAAGAACAGCCCTGTGCGCTCTTCGTGGCACAGCGAACTGCCGAACAGCTCGGTGAACTGCTCCTGCTCCACCGTGTGGCGCACGAGCTCCAGCGCGTGGAACGTGGCCGAGGCGTAGTACGCGAAGTCGTGTGTCAGACGAAAGAGCTTCATGAAGGCGAGTCGCCGCACCCCGTCGCACGCCACCTCCACCTCGGCGCTGCTGCTGCCGTCGCGACTGAGGCGTCCAACCTGCCGCAACTTGGTGCGGAACATGCCGACCAGCGTATCCAGCACACGCTGCGCGTCGGCAGCAGCGATCCGACACTCGCCGCGGTAGCGAGTAGTCAGCACGGCGTTGCGGTCCATGTCGACCTTCCGCAAGCGTTCCAGCTGGCCCTTACAGGCCATGAGCTCGCTGATGATGGAGTCCGTGCGTGCCACGTCAGGCCCGCGATCCTGGAGCCGCATCTGCGCGCGAGCCGCCGCCAACGCCTTCTGTGCGTCAGCGACCTCGCGTTGAGCCTTCTCCTGCGCCGCCGTGACCTCAGTACTCGCTCGCACGCGCACTTCGTCGTTCTCGATGAGCATGCGTTGCAGCCGTTTACGCAATGCCGTGTTCTTGTCCTCGAGCGCGGCCTTGTCGGCGCGCTCCCGCTTCAATTCAGCAAGCAGCGCGTTGGTGTTGATCGGCTGTCCATTGCTATCCAACACAGAGCTTCCGACTGCTGCTCGCTGGGATCTACAGGCCACACAGATCGCACAAGGAAGAAGCGCGTGCAAGGTGAGACTCAACAGACAGGCAGCGGGAGTAAGAAGTCAGCAGCGTCTTCGCTGAGAGGGAAGAGACTCACGGCCGTGCTCGTTTCCTGGGAGGTTGGTCAGCATTCGGTGCACCGCCACTGACAGCAACAGGAAGAGCTGCTCCCCTCTCGACCACTGTCGCGATCGAAGTGAAGCCCGTGAGGTTCCTGTCCCCATTGGAACCCGGTTGCTCTTGCTGCTCGTCGCTGTTCTGGCGATAATACGCCAATGTAGGCGCCATTGCTAAGCTTCCGGTGGTTGCGGGGGCTGGTGGGGCGCTCCAGGCTTCGATCAGCGGAGCTGGAGATGGCACCGAGGTCCCCATGTTTCCAACTACCGCTGCTGCTTGGGTTCGAGCCTCCATCTGCATACCTATGGGCGCGTTTGTCGCTGCTGTAGTGGGTCGATCTCTTCTCTTCTGACTGCCAGGACCTGGCGATGGCGCGTCAAGTGTCCGCTCGATCTCGAAGAGCAGATCGCCGGGACGCGTGGACTTGAGCAGCTGGATAACGGTCAGGAACTCGAGACCCGTGAGGTTCACGCCGTTCACCGAAAGCAGCGCGTCCCCGACACGCAGCAGTGAGTCATTCCCTTGCAGCGTCGACACCTTCAGTCGTCGGTGGCGGTCGTGACGCACGCCGAAGCCCAGCTTGTCGCCCTGTTTCTTCACGCGGATGGTCAAGCGCCGCACGCCGTTTGGACTCTCAACCCGCCGTCTCTGCGGCTGCTGCGACACCGTGAAGCTCGATCCGTCGCTGCCATTCGCCGAGGCAGGTCGGGCGTCTTCGCTGACTGCGTTATTGCGTCCAATGGCACTTTCGACCGGGTGTTGCAGTGGAGCAGCCGAAGCAGAAGCGGAGGAGGCCATGCCAGCCACAACGGCGGATCGCCGCGAGGTCGGCAGCTTGGGGTGCGAGAAGACCACGGTGTCGCTCGCCAGGGCCCGGCTACCTATAGCGGCGGAGGCTGTGAAGGCGGGGCGAGAGGCGTCTCCGCCGAGGGGCACGTTGTCCATCGCACGTTGCTGGCAGCTTTCAGGTAACCCGCCAAAGCTATTTTGGCGCGGGTTACGCCAAGAGTTGCTCCGATCAAAGCGAGATGGGACGGTAATACCGGTATTTGCTCATATTTTAATCGCCTCAGATCTGAGTGAATTCGTGTCGGCATGTTCGTCCATCCAACAAATTGCGAAAGATGAACCGGAACGTTTGGACAGCGGCGAGCGATGGCGACGTCGAGAGTGTGCGCGCCTTCCTCGCCGACGGCGGCGACGCCAACGCCAAAGACGAATACGGCTACACCCCTCTGTACGTGGACCAAGCGATCGATACTTCAGTCCGCTGCGGCACGCGACTGGTTCCCTCATCAATCACATTGATGAGCGTAACTAACCAACTGACGAGCTGCTTGACATGTGCATTGCAGCCAAGCGGCGGTGAGCTACAACCACATGGAGCTGGTGGCGTTCCTGCTGGCGAGTGGAGCGCAGGCAACGCTCGGTGCGTGCCATTCCGTCCTCATCAAGGACATTTGGCCCCGTTTGGAGCTGACAAGGGCTGTACTATGGGACTGTGGGGTTCTTTCGCGCTTGGCTTTTGCAGGAGATAACGACATGGACACGCCACTGCATCGGTGCGAGACCGTGGAGTGCGCCAAGCTGCTGCTGGAGCACGGCGCAGAGCTCAATGCGCGCAACTCGGAGGGTCGGACGGTATGTGTTTGCGAACTCTTCAGCTTTCGCCAATGCGCTTGCCTGTTGGTCGGCGCGTGGTGAATTCTCAGTTGTTAACATGGTTTTGCTGTATCGTCGTCTTTCGACAGGCGTACGACGCTGCCATCGAAGACGAACACACCGATCTGATCGCGATGTACGAATCGTTGGGCGCCGAGAAGTCGGACTCGATCGCTGAAGGCGACGAGAATGAGGACGAAGAATTCCCCAATGGGGTGGAGATGGAAGGATAGAGGTCTGGCTGCATAGCGACAGGTTTATTCGTTTCGCACACGTATTTACATCCATACAGCTGTAGACACCGATGCTGGATCAAATGGGTTGGTTGCTCATTCGATAGGAACCTATCGCTACACGTATGCATTCTTGGTTGCGTTTCACTCAGCAAGAGTTTGGCCACACAGATGATTCAGGCTCATTATATCATTTTAGTATCATCGTGAAACAGCAATGCAAAGAGGCCCCAACATGAAAACAATACGCATGCTGGAAGGAGTTCGGCGCCTCCGTCCACGCTTCCTTTCCTCCAGCGCAGATCTCGAACTGATCAGACGGATCCACGCGCGGCCTTCCCGTCCGTTGCTGACCATCCGTTTTGAAGGGGTACATCGTACCCTATTGTACCACTTTGGCGGCTACCGGTATTGCCACCACCTCACCCCAACATGGCTACATCTCGGTCAAAAACCCGGTCTCTCGAGGTGTGAAGCACCTGGCGCTGCTGAACAGCAGAGCATGCTGAGCGCACGATGGAGAGCACTGCATCTTGAGCCAGCGAGGACTCACAGAGATCCAGGAGCGTGCCAGCGTACTTGAGGCTGTAGCTGGTGAATCCGCCGTCCACACTCGTTTCAGCGTTGTTTCCACCATCCTGGTCGATGCAGGAAGAGCGGAAGACACGCGTGACTTCGTCGTGACACGCGAATTGCGTCGGATGCGCGACTTGCAGCAAAGGTGTGTTGATCTGCTGCTCATATAGCGCGTGGATGGTTTCGAATACTGCATCGGCCGTTTCTCGAGCGTTGATTGTCGTTATGAGCGAGTCGGCAAACCCTCGTCTCTCCTTTCCGGGGACAGCACGAAGATAGCGATAGAAGGCGACCACGAGGTCCACGTCATGCGCATCCACTGCGCTGTCAATACCGGAGAAAACACTGCTGCTTTCTGAGCTTGAGAGCGCTTCGGTACTGTCGTCGCTGTCCGATCGGGACGATTCGTCCTCACTGCGTTTGTCGTATGTGGACTGGAAGTTCCCGACGATCTCCTTGCCAACTTGGGACGACCCAAACGCGTGCACATGGCTCTTCCGGGTCTCGTTCTTGACGCGAAGGAACTGCTTCTTGAGCGATTCGCCCGAGAGGTCCGTGAGGTCGCTGTCCTCCATCCAATTGACGGAGTACAAGTCACCGAGGCACGTGCCCAGAGCCACGCCGTTCACTCTATCCAAAGGAGGACAGTACGTGCCCCACGACGACTCGAAGCCGTTCGCAGCCGTGGTCACGTACGCATTGATTCCGCGCAAGAAGCGGCTTGAGAACATCGAACCAGACTCACATGCTGTATAAACGCCATAGAAGACGTCAGTCAAGCTGCGAACCATGAGGCGGAGGTTGTCTGTGAGACAGCAGGGCACACATACCTTCCATGTAAAACACCAGCTCCTTGTACATCTTCTTGCTGTGCATGGCTCGCATGGTTTTGGTCAGCCGAGCAGCAGTCAGCGGGTTCATGTGCGGGAAGTATACGTTCCCACGCGAGCCGTGGTCCACGAAGTTAACGAACACGCGATCTTCGGCAGTGCTGTTGAGCACCTTCTTGCCGTGTACGCCCGAGCTGTTTCCGAGCATCACGTTCACAAACGTGTCGGGTGTCACTTCCACACCGCGGTAGTCGATCTTGCAGCCTTTGTACACGTCCACAGGCTGAACCAACGCGTGCGAACCGTTCGCAGTCGTCGGTTTGTTGAAGATCTGACCAGGGAACGGATTGCGCTGGTGCGAGGCCACGTCGTCGTACATCATGAGCACCACGTTCTCCGCCGGAATGCCATGACGCCGCACGACGTGGTAAGCGTGGCACGCGTCCGCTTGGTGACGGTAGTTGCTGTATCCGCTGGAGCCGGCCACGATGATAGCCCAATGCTCCGCTCGCACCGGCGCGGGTAGGAGAAGGGCGCCAGCCAGCGCGGCGAACAGTAAACTCCATGTCGCCATTTTGTCCGCTTCGAGTGGAAAATGGCGAGTGTTCTCCGCTTCGGGGATGCTTTCCTTCTTCAACCCGAAGATCGCGGTTGTTTTCTTGAAGGCGTATAATAACGTTTTGGCTGATCGGAAATAGCAGTTACGAACACGAAGAAGCCAAACCGGTTTGAGTGGATCAAATACCGGTACAGGCTAACGAACAGACACCGAACAGTGCCTTTCATGTATCAACCCAAGCCACATTTCAATTCCCCTATTCGCGGAAGTCAATCGAAAGAGCCAATCAAAACGAAGAGTCGGTTAAGGCTTCAACGATTTTGGTGCCTGGAAAAGTCGATCTGACTTTCTTCGGCGTTGGAGAACAAAGAGTCACAGACCCCAACCCCTTTCATCGTAGAATTGAACGCCTCCTTCGTAGCAGTCAAGAACCTTTCATATCCGAAGCCCTCTCGAAATCAGCTGCCATTTGTCTCCTGTAATAGGCGGATCGTACTGCTATATAGCATGTTTGGGCAGAACTAGTGACTGACGTGGCGAGCTCATTATGGCTTTCTGGAGGTTCAAAGCGGCACGTTTTTGCGTTCCGGCGGAGCGATGGTTAGGGAGGGGAAGAGTCACGTGGGGGACGGTTATTTTCGCGCAACTCCTCAATTTAGACATTTCAGCTTATTCCTGCATACAAACGTCCAGAGCCGGCAGTTATTTCCCCACAAATTGCGCCAAAATCGCCACGAAAGGCCAAAAACGACCCGGAGTGCCACTGTCCGTCGGGAAAGGAGAGGGCCAGCACTGCGGTCACTTCCAGCCGAACAGAGTGAGTGCGCACGGCTCGGCACGGCACGGCCAGCACGCGCGACTGCCGCCGCCATCACCCGATTGCCAGCAGGCCCAGCCAGCTCCGCTCCGCGTATCAGCGCTCTCCGCCTCGCAGCAGACCGCTACAGCACCCTACGGAGAGGGTCGCCTCGCCGTCCACATCCCCCGCGCCACACGCAGGCTTCGTCGGCAGGGATAAGCAGCAGATTCGCCAGGTGTGTGCGTCGGTCATGGGCAGAGAAGCGGACGCCCACTCTCCGACCTTATTATGGGCTGTTACAGACGCTCGGGACAAACCGGAGGGCCATCTGACTGACGGCCTCTGTGCGTGTGGACCATGTGTTTCCGACTGTCTGGAATGTCAGAGCGCAGAGATTAAGATAGCGAGCGGACCGCAATGCGGAGAAGGAGACCGCGGCGATCGGCGCCGCCACTGCTGCTGCTGCTGGCGATTGCGGTGATGCTGGCGGCGCTGCTGCCGGCACGAATACAGGGGCAGAGCACCACGGCGTCTTCCAGTGGCAACGCAAGTTCATCCGCTTCGTCTTCCTCGTCGACGGACACGACGGAGGCGGACGATTGCTCGGCGTGTTGCGTGTCCTCTTCGTCGTCGTCCTCGTCGGCCGCGACAGGGGGGGACTCGAGTCTGTCCTTAGTGTGTTGTGATGAGGAGCAACCCCGGAACCTCTTCGGCACGACGCACGGCGAGTGCAGCGGCTTGCCGTGCTGTTCCTACAGTACGTTCGTGCCCTCTCTGCTTCTTTACGGGCGGCTCTCTTCGTTTCCCCTTATGCTCATGGCCTCCCCCTCCTTCCTTTTGCTTGATAGGCGGCCGGAAAGCCCAGAACCACCAGGCGTGGTACCCGTGTGTGGCCTTCCCGACGTGTCAGAACGATACGAACAAGCAGGCGTTCTGCAACGGCCAAGACCTCTGGTCTTACACGGAAGGAGACGACTTCACCTGCACAGACGAATGCTGCTATGGGCTGGTGCTGGACTCGAACGTCTGGCGGGGACATAGCAACAACTATCCGGGCCAGACGAACGGCTCCTTCGGCGTCACCATCACGCCAACAGACTTCCTGGACGTCTTCTATCCAGATGGCATGGCCGGCGAGACCTACACGGTGCATCAGATCATGCTGGCCAGTCCTGTGGGTTATAACTTCACTGAAGGTTGCTCCTGTCGGCTTGAGCGTCGTACGAACTCCACGGAAGACGTCCAGAGCGAAGACACCACATGCGAAGTGTCCACTTTCCTCGGCGGGAACCGGACGTACCTGACTGTAGACATCAGTGAGACGTACCAGACGAACGACACGTTCGTGTTCCTCTTCGATGGAGTCGTGACCCCATCCGGCCTGAACGACAGCGGTGACAGCTCGTCGTCGAACGTGACGTACTCGACGTCGTCGAACCTCACGCCCGTGTACTTCATCTTCAACGACTCGGAGAACACGGCGTTCGACACGTACGTGCGCATCACAGACCTCTCCAACGCGTCGCTCTCGAGTGGCTCCTTCCTGCCGGAGAACATCTACCCGGGCAACTCGGGCAACGCCAGTCTCACCTTCTACACGGAAGCGAATATCCCCACGGCCAGCTCCATCAAGATGACCTTCGGGTCCAAATGGGGGTTCGATTCCGGCGCCACCTGGTCCTGGGAGCTCTATCCGCTCGTGATGACATCAGAAGACTTGGCGCTGCTGGCGCTCTCCACTGCCGCCACAAGCACCAGTTCGAGTGCGTCTTCAGCAGAAGGCAACAATTTCACGCAGGCCACATACTCGTCCTCTGATAATTCGTGGACGCTCGTTGTGGAAGAAGCCATCTCCATCGGCTGGATGAGTCTGGGCGTAGATGTCGTCAAGAACCCGTCGGTGGCGTACTCGGGTCTGAACTTCGCGACCATCGAGATCCGCGACCCGCAAGACCTGCTGATTGTGGACGGCACGTTCTCGGCCATCTCGGTGGATCTCGCGTCGGGCGCCAGCGCGAGTCCGTACAACTACGTAACCATGGTCGTGCTCGTGGGGTCGCTGGCTTTCTGCAGTGTAGCCATCCGCAACAACGGCCTGTCTTTCTCGCTGGGCTCGATCTGGACGGACATCACGGCCATTTGCACCGTTCTGGCGCTCTGCACGGCCATCGTGAACAACTTCATCTGGTTCTTCGATCGCGGCAGCACGTACTTCTACATCCTGCGGTTGTATCTGTGCTTCACCTTCACGATGCTCACAGCCGTGTGCTTCCACTGGGGTACAGTACTTAGTCTGCGTCTGCGGAAGCTGCCCAAGCGCACCACGTCTGTGGCGTTCGTGGTGCTCAACGCGCTCTTCTACGCGTTCCAGATCGTGTACTTGCTGAGCTACCGCGGTCTGATCGCTCGCGTGTACAGCTCGGAGAACGACACGACGACGCTGGCGTACCAGCAATGCAACGAGAACGCAGACACATCTGCCAGCGTCTTCTCTGAGATCCAGGGCTACCTCTGGGCCTGCTACGCCGCCGACGACGACAACTTCTTCCTGGTGTCGACGTCCGTCACCTACGGCATCTTCCTTGTGCTCACGTTTGTGGTCATGGCGTTGGGCGTGATGGTCATGCGACGCGGCAAGCTGCTGCTGGGTAACGCGTCGGGTCCGCACCAGATTGTGCTGGTGAAGGCGCTGCGACTGTACTACGCGCTCATCGGCATCGTGACGCTCGTGTACCTGCTCTCGTGGGTGGTGCAGATCGTCTCGCGTAACACGCGGGGTATCGCGTACCCGTGGTTCTACATCTTCACGGTCTGGCTGCCCTGCTCCATCCCTCCGTGCTGCCTCATCTTCTTGCAGTGGAACGCGACGGCGCAGTCGCTGCGTGACGCCAATCGCGATGGCGCAACCGGCTCGAGTCCCCTGTCAGAGTCGGGGTATGGCGAGATCCGAACACCGAGCTTCATCTTCAGTACGTCTGACCGATGGACCGACGGCTCCTACGAAAAGCTCGAGGAGATCCTGGCCGAAGGGGAGGCGGCGACTGGCGCCGTGTCGAGCCAACGCTCGCAGCTCGCGTCCACCATCTCGCCCACGGACGACTACATCGGACTGTCGATGGCGCTCGAGATGAACGAGGAGTTCCGACACGGCTGCTTCATTGCCATTCAGCGACTGGAGGTCGGAGCATCAGGGGAGAATGGAGCGAGCGCGTGGCGTCAGATCAGCAACACCGACACGGTGATGGCCAACGCGAGGGACGCGGCGCCCGTGGTGTTGCCTCATCAGCAGCGATATCTGTACACGTTCCTGTCGGTGCCGCGTATCCCCGTCGGAGCTTCGGCCGAGAAGATCCGCATGGTCGTCTATGCGCTGAACTCCGCGGCCACTTCGGTGAGCCACGAGGACCATTCCGAGATGACGGCAGCGGAGGTACTGGCCGCGCTGGACCGCGCGAGCAGCCGCGATGACTTTGACGATGAAGACGGCGACAGTCAGCACACGCTGGAGTCATCGCTGGTGGAGACGGACGCCTTCGGCGCCTTCCAAAGCTCGCAGGTCATCGACGAGCTCTTCGAGATGGAGTCACCCGGGTCCACCGAAGACGGTGCGGGAGCGGGCGTCGACGGGGGCTCCGCCTTCAACTCGGGGGCATCTTCGATCGCGCCGCACACCTTCAACGTGGTCGCCGAGTTCAGTGTATCCACGGGCGCTTTGGTGACGGCTGGAGCCCGAACGGAGCAGACGACGCTGACGGCCACCGAGAACTCGTTCAAGCACTTTGGACCGAACGCGGCGCCTCCCAAGCTGCTCGTGCACACGGTGATCCCCAAGGCGGCAGGCGCCAAGTATGGCTTCAACGGCGTCGAAGGAGGCATCCACGCCGCGGCGTCCGGGGTCAGCAAGCAGTACCACATCCGCGAGCAAGGTCTGTTGGTGGTGGAGGATCTCACAGAGAGCCGCTTCAGCAACTGGATCCCGCGCCAAATCCTGGAGATCATCATCCGCCATCGCACCAAGGAGTTCTTGATCGCAGAGAACGACCTCGCGCGACTGGAAGCGTACGACCGGCAGCGGCAGAAAGGATCGGACCGCGGCATCTACGAGAACCTGATCCAGCAGATCCAGGACGACGGCGACCTGAACCGCTGCCGTGAGTGGATGCTGCAGCGATGCCATCTGCGCAAGGACTACGTGGAGCTTCTGCGGAGACTGCGACGTGTGTACGTGCTCCGCGATCAGCGCAAGCTCTACTTCAAGGCCAGCACTGAGAAGAAGAATCCGCAGCTACGCTTCCTGCCGATCAACCTGCACTTGCAGGAGATGTGGGTGGGCAATGCCGATGCGGTGACTCAAACGAGCATCGGCAGCAACAGCAATGGCTCCGACGGCGCCTCAGAGGCCCACGCCGGCGCGGCGGTGTACGACATTGTGACAGTGGGGGCCATGGCGGCACACGTGTACAAGTTCAAGAACGGCGGCATCTTCGGACTAGAGGAGCAGCACGCCAAGACCAAACCGCGCGTTCGTGAGCCGCAGGGCTCGGCCGCTGCACACCATCAGATCCCGCTCTGGACGGAGGACGAGCAGAAGGCCGACGACCTGGAGTGGACACTAGGCAAGCGCATGGACGTGTGCTTCCCGCAGGCGGTGGCGGCACTGGTGACGGCGTTCACCCGCAAGGTGGACTTGGCGCTGCAGCATGCGCATCCGGAACAGGGCCAACGCATGCTAGAGCAGCTGAGCAAGCTGGGCTTCCTCTTCGATGTGGAGAGTCTGGTGTCCACGCACGGCAATGAAGCCGGCATGCTGGAGGATATGGCCGGCGCTATCAATGAGCTGCGCAACGTGCGGTTCGTGCTGGTGGACGAGCAGGAGGAGATGGAGGAGACGGACACGGAGGCCAGTGGAGCCAAGACGCCCAGGTCGCTGTCCTTCCATCTGGAAGAGGAGACGAAGCACAGCTCATCGGTGGAGGCGTGGGTGGATGAAGACCGTCACCAGGAGGAAACGAAGGACGACGAGTCGCAACGACTGCAGATGCAGCAACGTCAGTCGTCGCATCTGCAGTCCGGAGCGTCGTCCAGCTCCTCGAACTCGACGGGCATCGGCGGCGTCATCGATGTGGACGTGTTCTCGAGCATGGACGACGCGCTGTCCGAGACGAGCTCGAACAACCTGCCGACGGGTCGAGAGTCCGTAGGCACCGGGGGACTGCCGTCGTCTCGGGAAGACCTGCAGTCGTCGCACTCGTCGTCCTTCAGCGGCGTGGGTCAGAGGCTCATCAGCACATTCATCAAGGCACGCAACCACCGACTGCTGGGAGGACCCGGCGGCCACGGAGACGGTGTGCAGTCGCTGGCGCCGGCGTCTGTGGACAAGCTGTTCTCGTTCTCGCACTTGGTGATCCGAGTGAAGCTGAGGTCCGGGAAGGTGAAGCTGGGCAACGCGCTCCGTCATGGCGGGCCCATCAAGGTCTGTCCCGTGCTGTTCACGCAGGGCATCAACGAGAAGCAGACGCTGGCGAACAACACCGGCTCGTCGAGCACGCGGCTGCAGGACGTGATCAACGCCAACAGTCTCAAGTCGCTGCGTCACTATTGCGAGCGGTACTCGAACTACATGGCAGTCCAGCAGGTGCACGAGCAGCAGCGGCAGGAGCAGCAGAGAGA
Organism: Nothophytophthora sp. Chile5; assembly: GCA_001712635.2. NCBI lineage: Eukaryota > Oomycota > Peronosporomycetes > Peronosporales > Peronosporaceae > Nothophytophthora > Nothophytophthora sp. Chile5. Next base: position 12,951 of record MBAC02007444.1, read on the forward strand.
GCAGTCCGGGGCGTCGGCGGCAGCAGCTCCCGCGCTTCCGACGGGTCCGTCACGAGAGGAGATCCAGCGTATGCTGGCCGAGCTGGACAAGCTGATCGGCACGGCAGGACGACAGGCTCGCAAGAAGCGGCCGGAGATCCTGCAGTTGAGCTCGGACTTGTGTCGCAGAATCGCCGGCGGCCGCGTGACGGTGTGCAAGTCGGCCAAGGACCGCACGGGCATGTCCGTGACGCTGGAGCAGGGTCGGATCCTCGTGCAGCAACACGGGCTGCGCGAGCAGAAGAAGGCAGGCATCGTGGCGGTCATGCGCTCCGAGGGAGTGCGCATCGAGAACGCGCTCAAGAACACGGGCCGGCGCGTCTTCGCCTTCAACGCGTTGCAGCGCTCGCTGCTGCCGGAGGAGTATCGCTGTCCGCCGCAGACAGGGGGCCGCAACATGTCGTAAGACAGCAGACGGAGTGGAACAGGCGACGACGGAGGCGCCGCGGGTGGTCGAGAGGGAGTATAAGACGCAGTTCGCTTGGGTAGGAGCATTTTTGTGGGGAGGCAGCGAACGCGCCGAGTTTTGAGACTCCTTTCGTGTGTCGGCGCGACGCCTCCCTTCCCCACCAGCCACTGCAGGTTTTAGCTACATGTATTTAGGAAAGCCATCGAGTAATACTAAGTGAGTACGCCTATCACGCTGCCTTGGATGGCTTGGGCCTCGGCCTGTCGGCGGGGAGGCTACTCGCTGAAGCCGTAGGCGTAGGCGGAGGTCTCCACGGCCTGCTTGATGGGGAGCAGCCACGTCCAGTCGGCGCTCGTGGTGGGGAGCAGCCCCATGTTGGAGCACTTGTAGATGCCCATGCCGGCGCTCACGAGGTTGCCGGCCATGTACACGGCCTTGGGCTGCGTCAGGTCGATGATGCCGTCGTTCACAGCCGCGAAAGCTGCAGTTGGGAGGTGGAAGGGGACGAGCAGCAGTGAGTTCTCTCTGCTCTATGAGCTGGGGCAGTAAGAGAGAGAAAGGCAAGCACGAGGGAGAGATGGAGGGCCCACCGTTCTGCATGTTAAACAGCGACTTGATGGTGTTCATGACGATCATGCCCGTGATCATGATACTGAAGATGTTGATGGAGTTGCCACTCATCCACATCATGAAGCCCGTCTGCAGCAGACTCTTGAACGGCGCCATGCCGATCTCCATCGCGCGCTGCAGCACCACGCGAAGGGGAGCCGCCACGCAAAGCAGCCACACGCTTCTGCGTTAGCCTCCCTGGACCAGCAAAGCGCTGCCAAAGCCATCCACGCACCTTCTTCTTCAGCTCCGACGTGTTCGCAGCTGTCTTGGCCACCGCGCTGTTCGAGTCCTGGGAAACCCAGAGCCAGCACAGAGAAGACACCAGCAAACAAACCGTCAGAACCGCGGGAGTGCTACGAGTTCCCTGGAGATACGTAAGCCCCAGAGAACAAGAGGAAGAGCGCCGGCACACGAACCCTGTCGGAGGTGACGCCCTTGCAGTAGCCCACGGGCTCGAGCCGATGCGGCAGGTCGCTCTCGCGCCCCTCGTTGAACTGCACGTGCCACTTGCGCTGCTCCATTTTCGACGTCGGCTGGTTGCAAGTGGGGGGGAACGCTCAGACGACGACACTTGTCCGGATTAACAGCTACGTTGCGCCTGCGTGACATAACGAGGTTGCGTTACGAACTTTCATATACTACTGATGTAACCGTTCACAAATTGAAATTTACGTATCTGGACGCAATTACCCTGCTTGCCATCAACAACCCTCACTCGAGAAGAGTATTGTTTGACGGAGGACCCCATGTGTAAACGGGTACAAAATTCATTCAACTCAATACTTTCCGCTTTTTTCAGCGCGTTTTTCGTGGATTTTGCGTTTTCGATAATGCCATGCAGTGGTATGGACG
>MBAC02007453.1:0-40962 GCA_001712635.2 Nothophytophthora sp. Chile5
CGGAGATAACCACAAGAACATCGCATTCCGTGAACCCCTCGCGCTCCCACCGCACACAAAATAGGTCAGGGAGCTGCACTCGTCGCCTGATCTCGCTTCGCGACATCATACTGTGCCCCATCATGAAGTCCAAGCGCGTCCGTAGATGTAGACTTGTGCCCCAGGAAAGCCATGTGTCGTTCAACAGAGCAAGCTCTTTGACATCGTAACCTTCTTGCATTGTGCCAATCGCTCGGTCTTCAAGTTGCTTCCGCTTCCGCTTCCGCTTGGTTGCCGAGCTCTCGAGCTCACTTAGCAGCTTTTTTACGTCTTGCCCTCTAGGAGGGCCATTCGGGTTGCCATCTTGGGTCTTGTACAGCGCAGCCATTGCATTGACGTACGTCAATACAGTGTTCCGAGTGTAGGGGATAATTTCCCCACTCTCTGATCTCTGACCGTTCCCCCTCGGGATGATCACAGTTTCCAGGTAGAAGGCGAGTTTGCCGTCATGAACGAAGGAACCGTCCATGAAGCCGCGCTCGTCACACCATTCCTAACAACAGTATTTATCAGTGCACTCACGCTAACAAAACAAGCGTAGTATTTACATGCACACGAACCATCCATTCTACTTGTTTCGGTGTGTAGGAGCGACGGGTATTGTACGGTATGCTGGCCAAGTGCCTTCTGCGTATAGCCTGCAGCGCAGCCTCCATGTCGACCTGGTTGCGATCTTCGTTCATGACACTGGCGCGCTTTGAGGCACTGATTCCTTTGAACAGTCGTTGGTGAGAACACTGGAAGAAACCTGCAGAAACCCATATATGTCCAGCCAAAAGACGTAACAGCGAGATTTGAGCGGTCCGTTTTGGTCCAGATTTTGGGACGGATTGGTTCGGATTAGTCCACCTGACACCTTGCTGCACCTTTCGAACCAATTATCTGGTTTCATCTTTTCTTTTCAACCAATCAAACGTGAGATTCTCGCGCTGTTCTCTGAGATGGTTCACATTCAGAAAAGCACTCGAAGCAGCAGGTCTCGTCGTAATGGAGGAGATCGACGCGCTGCTAGATGGCGTCTACGCGCGCGCCACGGCCATCCAGCAGGCTGAGGACCCGGAGAAGGAGCTGCGCTTGCTGCTGGCGCCTGTCCGCTCTCTGTTTGAGCAGCAACTGGCGTCAGCGCGCGCGGGAAGCGGCGGCAGTAGAAGCAGCAGCAACACGAGCGTGAACAGCGCCAGTTTCTCGGTGGATCCCGCAGCCGCACGGCCTCGTAGCTACATCAGCGGGGCGGCGGCCAAGTTCCAGGCGCTTGTATTGCGTTCGCCTCCTTCTGGATCCAGCAATAATGACGTCTCAATCGCCAAGAGCGACATCGCGTCCAAGCAGCCGCGGCCGCAGACGTACCTTAGTGGAGCGGCCACGAGGCTCCATGCACTAGTGACCGGAACGCTTCATCAAGGACCACTATCGGCTAGTGTCATGCGAGGCAAGCAACAGCAAAGCGAAGCGGCGATTCGAATCCAAGCGCTGGTACGAGGCAAGACCCAACGCCAGACGATCTCACGGCAACACAGCCTTCTGGTACAAGGAACCAAGGTACATGCGAGTCATTGGGTGGCCAAACAATATGTTGGCAGAGTAAGGGAGGACTCACGCTTTGGTGACTTTGCTTGGAGCAGGTGCTGAAGAAATACGTGCTCAAAACCGACCGGTTCCCGAACTGCCACGTCCTCAGCAGCCCCGACGGAGACATGGGTACGTAAATCTGCTGTGGCAATGCTCTTATTTGTATGATACTTATGCGCTCCCCACTATTATGTGGTCAATTTGTCCAGCTCCCAACTTCCGGCGGTTAGAAGGCGCGCCGCTGTATGGGTCGGCGCAGCCGTCTCTGGTAGGGTCCTCTCCATTATTGAGCTTAGATCTGCGTCGTTTGGTCAATCCTGACGCTTATGTGATGTTTCGGGTCTTCACAGGAAGGGATTCAAATGATCTTGACGCGGGTGGCGGCCGACGGGTTTTCCAAAGTCGTGTGGATTAACTTAAGAGAGGTAGGCCAGCGTGCTGACCACGGTGTTGCCTTGTGTATGCTATAAGAGCATATGCTGAGTTCTGACGCCGCTTTGGCTTGCGTGGTGCTAGGAAGCGGTGATCTACGTGGATGGGCGGCCGTTCACGGCCCGACGCAGTGCGAAACTCAACGAGAACGACCTGGTTCCAGGCATCACAGGTCACAAGATCCAAGTATTGGAGTCGGCGCTGAAGAGCAGTCTTCAAGAGGAGCTCAATGCGGCCAGCAACCGGTTCGAGTACTGGAACGAGGTGACTCTGAAAGAGAACGAGCTGGTCGTGGCAAACGTGGAGCCCGATCATGTGTTAACACTACCGGAGATTTACGAAAGCGAAGCCGTGACCAGGTGCTCGAGCGAAATTGAGAGCGTGGTGTACTATCGGATCCCTATTGAACGGGAAAACGCCCCGGAACATGCAGATGTGGAGATGATTATGAAGCTCATGATCATGACTGAAGACTCTGCAGCAGTCGCAGCGGACACGGCGTTCGTCTTCAACTGCCAAATGGGGAAGCGCCGTACGACTACGGCGATGGTGATTGGCAGACTCATTTGCCAGCGTCCGACTCTGAATATGGACGCTATACTTGCAGATCTACCTGCTCCTGAAGAAGAGGAGAGCGTGGCTGCAGGTGGCAACTTTGCGGTCATTCGTGAGGTCCAGAAGCGTCTGAAATGCGGCAGAGAAGCGAAAGCGTGGGTGGACAAGGCCATCGACGATTGCGCGTCGATTTGCAACATCCGCGCGGTCATCAACGAGTACCATGACCTGTCAAATGCTGTGGCGAAGCCAGCAAAGCGGTCGTACTATCTCCATCACGCCATGAGTTTCTTGGAAAGGTACTTCTACCTCATTGTGTTTGGTGCCTACATGATCGAGATCCACGGTTCGCAGCCTGAACATGCTGGGGATGAGCGTGTCCCATCTCCAGAAGGGGAACAGCCTAAGGCTGCAACGCCACCGTCGTTTTCCAAGTGGCTACAGCAACACCCGACGTTGTTCCGGCTGCTGGACGACCTGGGCGGCGTCCGCTACAAGTCAGACAAGGTTCTGAGCCACTGCGTACTGAAAATGGACCACTTCTTCGGCATTGCGCGCATGCCTTTCGAGCTGACTACGAACGTGCCGAACTACCGACGGATCGCGAACGAGCCCATCTTCGGCTCGGCGCAGTGCCTGGAGCAAGGCATCGTGGATGTGGTGGAGCATTTACGTGGCGAATTCGACCGCGCGATCTGGATCAACTTGCGTGAAGAAGCGGTCATTTACGTTAGTGGCCGTCCATTCTGCGTGCGCCATCAAGACGACCTCATGGTGAACGTGGAATATCCGGGCATCGAAGTGGACGAGATCACGGCGATCGAACGGCAAGTGAAGACGGAGCTCAAGGCCAAGGTTCGCAAGGATAAGGGCTTGTTCATGTACTGGTACGAACCTCGTGAGATGTTCAACGACGAGACGATGGAGCACATTAACCCGCAAGTGGACATCAAAACACTGACCGAAGTCTACGAGGACGCCGCGCAACAAACCACGTTCGACTTGCGCTACGCTCGCATCCCCGTCTCAGATGAGACGGCACCGGAGGAGAAGGACCTGGACGATATGGTGCGATTGCTACTACCGGCATTTATGAACGAGTTGGGCCTCGAGCTCTCAATGGATCCGTCCGTAACCAGCGAATCGACAGCATCGACCGAGAAAAAGCAGAAGACGGCAGTGATCTGCAATTGCCAGATGGGTCGAGGTCGGACGACGACGGCGCTGGTCTGCGTGTATATGCTGCGTGTTGTATTGGAAGATTCCTCGGCTTCGAGTGACCCCAGTATGCTGCAAGAACTGCTGGGCACTCGAGTTGCCGGTAGAAGAAGACAGTCGGCGGCTATCACTGGCGAGTTCGTCGTGATCCGGAAGCTACTCAAGACGCTGGATAATGGCCACGAGTGCAAACTACTGGTCGATTACGCTATCGACCAGTGCGAGCACATGCAGAATCTGCGTGACTGCATCGCCCAGTGCCGCGACTTGGCGGTGGATCGCGATCTCCCGAGTGCCAAGCGGGACTTCTTCATGCTGCGGGCCGTCAACTACCTGGAGCGCTACTTCTACCTCATGTGCTTCGCGTCGTATCTGCTGGAAGAGCGCGTGAATTTGTTCCAACGGAGCTTATTTGTGGCCTGGATGAACGAACGCTACGGCAGCGCGCTGTACGAATTGCTGGACAACCTCTGCTTCGAAGAGGAGATCGGCGCCGAGACCCACGTGGCCTCCATGCGCTGGCGCTGGCGTCGCAAGCGCAAACTTGTCTCGCGTTTAGAGTGAGCTGCACTTGGAAATTGTAGGAAATGTCTTGGAATCTGAAATGAAATGTCAAGTTTGAAGTCAGGTGAAGGTGAATATGGCAAGTGACCAAAATCTAGACCACCATATTTTGAGGTCGTATACCTGTTATACACAAGGCTTCTATTTGAGTACTCGCGGTATTCTCCAATATTGGATGCAAATTCGCCATTCCGACTTCCATCCGGATCAAGCGCCATGTTATCGGACGGCGCATTGCTGGTCCTCGCGCTTGCGGGGCTGGCCACGACGGTCTTCCTCGTGCTCTTCTTCGCCGGCGTCTTCCACGGGCCGAAGGCGCGTCTTCTCCTCCTCATTCTACCTCCCTTCGCGCTGTATTACCGCCGCTTTCCGCCTCTAACGATCGGTTCGTTCTGTTACTTCTTTATGGCACTTTCCCCGTAGAAAGTGGCAAATGCGGGCGCCCAAGACGACGCGGAGGCTGTCGTAGGCGGCGCGGGACGTCGAGCCGCCGGCGGAATCGCGGCGCTGCGTCGCCGGAAAGACAGGAAGAAGAGGGACGCCGAGCGCCCGGACGCTCTGCCTCCCGCCGAAGCGGCTGCTCCAGCCGGTAACGCCGAGCCAAACGCCGATCTGGACGACCAACAAGCGGAAATCGAACCGTACGCAGCATCCGGATGACAGCGGAGGAGGTGGACAGCTCAGCGGACTGACTGCCTGTGTTTGTAGGCGAGCGATGTCGAAGAAGGAGCTGCAGAAGGAACTCAAGCGTCGTGAACGTGAAGAGCTTCGCCAGGTACGTCGCTCTTTCGAGGGTATTCACATACATCTCCCGTTTCTGACCTTGTTGACCTGCTTTGATTGCTGCAGTTTGACGAGCAGCAACGCGAAGAGCGCCAGCGTCGCGCCGATGCCAAGGAAGAAGCATTCCTGAAGAAACGCGAGGAGGAAGCCAAGGTCGAGGAGGCTCTGGAGGAGCAGGAACGCCAGCGCCAAGAGGAGAAGGAGCGCAAGGAGAAAGAGGAGTTCGACCAGTGGAAAGACATGTTCACGATCGAAGAGCAAGGTTCCAAGCTGGCGGAAGACAGTGAGGAGTCTCAGACGCTACTCCAGCAGTTTGTGGACTACGTCAAAGCCCACAAGGTCGTGCTACTCGAAGACCTGGCTGCCGAGTTCAATCTGACCACTCAAGACGCCATCAACCGCGTGGAATCCCTGCAGCAGTCCAATCGGTTGACTGGGATCGTGGACGACCGCGGCAAGTTCATCTACATCACGGAGGAAGAGATGGACAAAATGGCCAAGTTCATTCAGCGTCGGGGTCGTCTGGGCTTCGCGGAGTTGTCAAAAGAGTGCAATAAGTTGATCCGCCTCGAAGGCGAGGCCGATCAGAGCGCCACAGGGACTCTGGACTGGCTCAACAGCGAGGAGCAACCCGAAGGAGTCGTCGCGGACCTGTCCACGTAGACTCCCAGTCAACATGAAGAGAAGAGGGAGAAGCAAAGCGGGGGGTTTTGTGTGGTTATCAGGGAAACAAGAGGATGCAAGTGAAGAGAACGGAGCTTCCAACTGGCGATTTGGCTGGGAAGTTCGCTGGTCTCACGCGTCAAAGTACCATTGCGCGGTTTTCCGACGGTGGGTGGTGGGTGGCACGTGGCTGGAGAACTGCTTGACGCGCTCCTTGTGCTTCTTCTCGGCCAACTGCATCCGCTTGAGCTCGAGGAAGTCCGCTTGTTTGGTCTGTTCCTCGGCGAGTCGCCGCTCTTCCTGCTGTCGAAGCACGTCGGCTTGCGTGCGTTTGAGCTCTTCGCGGCGCTCCTCCTGCTCCCGCAGCTCCTTCTGCAGCGCTTCCTCCGACTCCCGCTTGAGCTGCTCCATGTACGCCGTGTCTTCCTCTTTCAGCTGAACTTTATTCGTGCGCTTGGTCTCGATCTGATTGGTTCGGGACAGCAGCACTTGGCGAAGCAGCTCCTGCCTCGCAGCTTCCTCGGCGTTGTGCTGCGCGTCACGTTTGGCCCAGACCTCGTTCTCCATGTCCTTGCGGATCTGGTCCAGATACGACAAGTCCTCGGCCTCCGTCTCCATCTGTCGACGCAGCATGAGCTGGTACTCCAGCTGATCCTGACGGAACTTCTCTTGCAACTCGGCTTCCCGACGTTGCGTCTCCGCTTCTTGAGCCAACGCTTGCTCCAGCAGCCGCTGGTCATACAACCGCTCGCGTTCCGAGGCATGTTGAGTGGCTTCCACCCGCTCCTGATTGAACTTCTTCACGTCCAGCGCTCGCTAAAGAGAGAGAGGAGAACGGTTAGTGACGTATACAATGTATACAAGGTATACTACCTGTGCCTGTGGACGTACCGCGATCTCCTTCTCGCGGTGCTTCTGCTCCAACTGCTCTTCCACGACCCGTAGACGCTCCCACTCATCAAGTAGATCGAGCTCTTCCTGTCGTTTACGGCGTTCGATCTCCGCCTTCCGCTTCTGTTCCAACCCGACCTGGAGGTCTAGAATGGCTCGCATCTCTTCGTTGCGCTTCTCCGCCATCTCCACGTCTTGACGGTCACGCTCCTCCTTCTTCAGCCGATCTTCCACCCACAACTGCGCCATCTTGTCTTCAAAGTCTCGCTGAACAGCGCCAAAGGAGCACAATGAGAGGGCGTCTAGCGTCCGAGCCGACACGTAAAGATAGAGAGACACATACCTCCTGCTCGTCCTGGCGCTTCTTCTCCTCCAATTGCTTGTCGCGGTCGTTCAGAACGAGCTGCTGGATCTTGTTCGAGTCTTCCACGCGGGAATCATCGCAGGATTCACTACTCAGCACCGAGAAGCGAGGTTAATGGTCCGTTTTGCATCACGAAAGAAGAGCAGGCCAAAGGTGGGTGGGTATACCGATATTGCTGCATGCGCTTCTCCTCCACGATCGCTCGTCGCTCTCGCTCGCGTCGGTCTTTGAGCTCCAACGCCCGCTGGATCATACTGGACACGACGCCAAGGGAACTCTTCCAGTTAAATGCATTTAACCCAGCAAAAGAAGTGAAAACCCCAAGCCAAACCGCACTTTTGCTTGCGATCCTCGGGCGTCTCCGCGTTGGCTAGACACGCCTCTCGCCACATGTCCATCTCGCTATTGTACAGCTCGGCCAGTCTACACGAAGAGAGAGAGAAAGAGAGAGAGAGAGAGAGAGAGAGAGATCAGTCCCAGTGCTTTTAACCTCCTTCGGATCCCATGGATCTCTTACTTGAGACGGCGCGAGTGAAGCTGCGACTCGTGCTGGTTCTTGAGCTGCAACACAGTGCGCTGCACCTGCTTGTTCTCGCCCTTCTGGTGCAGTGAGTGCTCCCATTCGGCTCGCGAATTGATCTTGGCGAAGCCCTGGACGCTGCTCGAGTAGCTGGCCAGATGGTCTTCGCGCTGCCGCCGCTTGAGGATCAGCGACTCGCCCACGCCCCGAGCGCCGCCGCGTGCATGGGCCCGTGTGCTGTACGGAGCCGCCATTGAGAGAGGAGGATGAGGAGGCGGCGGGTCAGGAATGCAGGAGGAAGGAAGGTCGCCGGTCCGTCGAGAGGTGGCGAGCAATTATAGATACCTGAGCTCTTGGAGAATGAGGGCATGTTGAAGTTTATTAATAAACTAGCCAATCCAGGAGCGATATACATATTTTAGAAGTGTTTCTAGCCAATGAAGGAGGGATAGAATGACTACGGAGGTTTGATTGGATGATATGATGGAGGAAACTCGTTTGCGTCAACTTGTTCAGCGCCTCGAGGACTTGCATTGGCTGAAAAGAAGCTTGCGAAACGTTCGAGAAGGCGCTACCGCCAGTGTCTGTGTTGCCTAAAACCAAGACACGACAGTCCATTTGCACGAACATCATTCTTCCCATTGAACTGAATACAACTCGTTGCAAACACTGGCAATATCTGCTGAATTGTCACAACGACGAAGGAATGATGGCGTATTCATCATCCCGCGGGAAAGTCCAGCGAGCGAACAGGTCATTCCTCAATTGCGAGCGACTCGAACATGGCGTCGATGGAGGTGCAGTTCAAGGGCCAGGCGTACCCGTTGGCGCTGGCCGAGGGCTCCACAGCGACGGTGGGCGAGCTGCAGGAGCAGATCGAGCACGTGCTGGGCGTGCCGAAGGATGCGCAGCGTCTGTTCCAGAAGCGGCGGCGCGTGGACTGCAGCGACGCCACTCGACTGGTTGCCGACGCGTGCGACTGCGGGGCACAAGCTCCGCCGCTGTATTTGGTGGCAGGAGCATCGGCTGAGCAGATTGAGGAGATGCGACACACACACAGCGCGGTGCAAGCGGAGCAGCAGATCCGGTGAGAGCGTGTTGAGCGGCGCAGTATTGGCTCCTTTGAGCAGCGCTGATTGATCTTGTGGACTTGCTGCCTGCCTCTGTTCTTGGATTGCAGAGCCAATCGACGGGTGGTCGACATTTCCAAGCGGAACCAGGCGGTCGAGGCACGTGAAGCAGTGGCAACGAACTACCGCTTCCATGCCATAGAGGTAGGCACCTACAATTCTGTGCCTTGGTTGGTGGCATACCGTGGACCTCATGATTGCAACGTGTTGGTGTTGATTTGCAGCCTTTGAAGCAGTTTGGCGACGCACACAAAGCTCGAGAGATTCTGGAGCAACTCGCGAACGACCGAGGCATCCTCGCAGTCATGGCGAAGCACAAGTGCGTCCGTTATCTTCTCGTGCCGTCAGATGTGCTCGGGGGAGTCTAGACTGCTAACGATCTTCCCGCGTTGCTTGTGTGCCATTAGATGGAGCGTCGGGGTCTTGGCGGAGATGCCGCCCGACGGGAAAGTCGGAGTGGACCCGGTCTGTGTACTGGGCCTCAATCAAAACAAAGGTCAGAAGATCCTACTTCGCCTGCGGACGGATGATCTACTCGGCTTCCGCAAGTTTCTGAGGTATGTACTGCTAGCATCTACTTGGAGGCACGGGCCATTGCCCTGTCAGATGGATTGATGATGTGCTATCTTGTTGGCAGCATCAAGAAGGTGCTGTTCCACGAACTGTCGCACAATGTACGTCGCTGTTTGCTGAGCATCTAGTGCTCACCACCAGAATCTGTTGCTGCTGTACAACACCAAGGGACTGACGAGCAAACTTATCGCTTGGCTGTTTATTGCGTGTATTCCAGGTGCATTCGGAGCACGATTCCAAGTTCTATCAGTTGATGCGACTAGTGGAAAGGGAGTGCAGTGAACTCGACTGGACCAGTTCTCAAGGCGCCACGGTCGGCGGGGCTCATGCAGTAACGATGGCGGGTGGAGATGCCTCAGAAGAGAGCCAGCACTCTGTGGGCCATCGATTGGGCGGTGGACTCGGCAACGGCCTCTCCACTGCAAGCCGTCTGCTGAATACTGAGCCAGCACCAACGACTAGTCCGCAACAAGTTGCTACCCTACCGTCTCCGATTCCACATGCTGAAGCCTCCAAACCGCCGCCACCAGCAACTCATGTGCAGGGAGAAGAGAGCAAGATGGAGGACGTTATCGTGCCTTCACCGTCGCCGCCTTCGCAGCTAACGCCCCCGCCAGCTTTCAAGCCGCAAGTGGTGGTGAGTAGCCGCTATTCTGGCGCAAACGTTGCAGCATTGGAGATTTTGACGGTGACTATGGACGTGACTTTGTGATAGACTGGCGACCAGGTCAAGACTGTGGACGAAGAGGTCGCCGAGTTCGCCATGAGTACGTGCTGGGGGATCTATTTGCTTTACGAGTGTTCTTTCTCGTCTCATCTTAACGTAATGGCTTGCCTTCATTGCGTGCAGGCGACCGCGAACGTCGCATCCACGACGCGATTCGGCACCTCCAGGCTCACTACAGCGTGGAGAGTGTTGCCAAGGCCGTGTCTTTGCTTCACAAGATCGTCTCCAACATCATCAGCCACCCCGCAGACGCCAAGTTCCGCTCCATCCGCAAGGCGAATCGCCTTTTCGACGGACAGGTGGCGAGGTTCCCCGAGTGTCTGGAGTTCTTGCTGGCGCTGGGCTTCGAGGACCAGACGGAGAAGTTCGTGCTGGTCCGTGAGGACCCGGCGCTGCTCTGGATCGGGCGCTCGAAGCTGGAGGTCTTGCTGCCAGCGGTGGCGTAAGGCCGTGGAATGGCTACATGTTGAAGTCGAGGTTCGCACCGTAACTGATCGGTTTATGGTCACTCTTCGCCATATTGTACCTAAACATGGGTACGTTTTTGCAATTTTTTTGCAGAGCATCTCTTCTTTTTGCATCAGATTTTCTCTCTCCAGAGCTAAAAAAGGGCCACTCACCTGGCAAATCTTTCCCACAAGTGAGACTGCTTGGCTGGCGTGAAAGGAAAAGAACAGAGAGCAAAGAGCGGTCGGAAACGGAGCGCAACAAAGTGAACAAACACAGCTTTCGAAAAGAAACAGTGCTGATTTGCGTGCGTGTGCGCGTGGATAGGTGGCGGCCTATCCGGATAGGCAACCGCCGCGAAGAGCGAAGCTTACGCACAAGCTATGCCTCCATCGGTGCCCAACTACAATACCGCGACGGACGATAGCGTGATGAATGGCGTGGAGCGGTGGGGGAGCGCGAGCGACGATGGCGTGACGCCGCCGCCGCTACCGGGCGCGACGCCGTCTTCGAAGCGGCCGAAGCTGCAGCTGTGGCTCCGTCTGGGCGTGCTGGCGCTGCTGGTGACGAGCGCGACGCTGGCGCTGACGCTGCTGCCCGTTCGCGCGTACCTGGTGGCCACCACGACGTGGGTGACGGCGCATCTGTATCTGGGGACGCTGGCGGTTATTCTGGTGTTCTGGGCTGCCATCCCGCTGTGCGTACCGTCCACGGCGCTGGAGATGATCGCTGGCTTGCTCTTTGGCGTGCCACATGCCGTGCTAGTGATCGTAATCGGCAAGACTGGCGGCTCGCTGCTTGCGTTCCTGCTGGGCCGCTCCATGGGCAAGGAGGTGATCGGTGGCTATCTGCGCGCCAAGTTCCCGACGTTCCGCGCATTCTCCGAGGTGCTCAACAGCGCCAGCTGGAAGCCCGTGCTGCTCTTCCAGCTGTCCAGCATCCCCAACATTGTCAAGTGCTACAGTTTGGCAATCACGCACGTCTCGGCGGCGCGGTTCGCGGTGTCGTCGGCGGTGGGGAACATCCCGCACGCCTTCCTCTGGGCTTACATCGGCGCTCAAGCCACGGATATTGCCGCGATTCTCGCTGGGGAAACCGAGATGAGCACGAGCAGGATGGTGATGCTCACCAGCGGCGCCGCCGTGACCGTGCTGGCCTTGACCTTCTTGGTGGTGTACACCAAGCGACAGCTGCAGGAGCTGCAGAAACGCGAGTGCCGCAGCAGCAGCGAGGAGGATTTCCTGCTGAATATCGCCGTGGACGCCCAGTCGCCTTGCTCGCTGCGCTCCGAGCCAGCGATGAAGAGCCCCAGCATCCGCTCGCCGCTGGGCCTCCACTCGGCAGTCCTGGGGTTGATCCCTTACCAATCTGGCTAGGGAGGGGAGGCACGCCGCCGCTGCATTTCTGCAGTAGCTACAGAGTCGCCGCGCTTCTGAGACCTGTCCAGTTTTCAGATAAGTACGCCGGTCTGGCCGACACCTTTCTAAATGTTAACGTCTGGTTTTGCACAAGGATTTGTCAGGGTTTGTTTGTTCGCTCGCAATAGCTTTCACAAGGTCAACCGCGAATAAGCCAAGCCGAAACGTTATTCAGTGTTTGAGACAACAGATTCTCAAGGCTTAGCCAACGGATCCCAAACTAAGCTTCGAGCCGAAAGAAACGGAGCCGAATGACATGTGAAACCCACATCCATATGAAGCCATTCCATTCCCACCGGCATGTCGCTGCTGCTTAGTCGAGTGTCCCGCGGCAATGGATTTGCAACAGCATGTTCAACCGCTGCGGTTTGCGACTGGCACACTGGATATTTCGAAGAACAAGGAGGAACCCGCCCAAAAGTGGACACCGCATGGCGGCTTGCCTGCCTCAGGATGATTCATGCTGCCTCCACAACTCGACGGTGGTCACTTCGGTGCCACAATTGAACCGCTCCAGATTGCGGGGATCATGGCTATTTTGGGGTCAAAACGGCGGGTCATCAACTCGGGTTGGGTGATCACGCCGTCATGGATTACGCCGCCGTTTTAGAGGGCAAATTGCCTTTTCTTTGTGTGGTGCCAGTAAACACGAGTGCCGCCGTGGTGGGTCAGCACGCAAACAAAACCGGTAAACCGGTCTTGCTCGGCGTTTCACGCGGTTCTATAGACCTAAAACGGAACAAAAGCTGGCCCAAAAATAATGTCACACGCGCCGCCGCGTCTTGTGGATGGGCCCGCCCGAGGAATTCCCTGCGTCAATCACTTCGGAACCTGTCGTCTAGGCCAGCAGCGGCGCTCCTCGTCCTGCGATCGGTCTTCAAGCCCCTCCTTCCACAGCGCGCGTCGGGCTCCGTCGACTACGGCCGGCGTCAAAAGAGCTCTCCGCTTCTTCCGCTCGGACAGGCGGCGCGAACAATGAGAAGTGTGTGGTGTCGGCGGTCGCAACTGCCGTCGTGGACTTCGCTCCCGAGATGGCGGGCGCCTCAGGGCTGGACGCTGGCAGGACGCAAAGCGTGGCTGAAACCGATGCTGTACGTTACGATGGCCGCCGTGGCGGTGTGTCTGGTTGCGGCGTTGGTGCCCGTGAAGGAGTACCTCACGGACAGTATGACGTGGATTCAGGCCAACCCAACGATGGGGGCGATCCTGCTGCCGCTGATTTTGTGTGTGGGCATCCCGCTGTGCATCCCGTCGCCTGGCTTCGAGATTCTGGCCGGCTCCATGTTTGGCATCGTGTACGGCGTGCTGCTCAGCGTGATCGGCAAGACTGCCGGCCAGCTGATCGCGTTCTCGCTGGGCAAGCGGTTCGGCAAGGACCGGATTAGTGGGTACATGCAAGTCAACTTCCCGGCGTTCGCGGCTCTGGCTATGGTGCTGCAGAACTCCAACTGGAAGCCACTGCTGCTGATCCAGGTGGCCAATGTGCCGCACCTGGTCAAGTGCTACGGTCTGGCGCTTGCCGACATCCCCACGCATCGCTTCATGCTGTCGTCGCTGGTCGGCGGCTTGCCATACGCCATTCTATGGGCGTACATCGGCTACAATAGCAAAGGACTTGTCGTTGGCAGCGACGAGGCCGAGGTGAACCGACTGGGGGAGACTTCACTGGAGCAACGCGTGCTGATTGGCGCGGCCGGCACAGTGTTCACCGTCGTGGCCATGGCTTGGCTCGTCGTGTATACCAAGAGAGAGCTGAACCAGGAGCTGCAGAAAGCCGGCAAGCTCCTGCATCGCTCCAGCGAAGACAGTGACGACACGTGCATCACCATCTCATCAGACGACGACGAGGCCGTCGAGAGCGGCTTGCTCAAGCCCCAGACGTCGTCGAGTGCCCTGACGACTGCCCAGCCACGTGGCTACGTCTGACCCGAAACGGCGATATACTGAGCACCATGGACCAGACTCAGCCTCGCACCTACCGACCGGTACATTAACTATGAACCATTGTACAATAACATGGCATTCTGGCATGAAGCAGTAAATAGTGAGCTTGGTCATGGCGATCTTCCTTGCCGTCGCCTGCAACGGGAATCTAGTGGTCAGGAGGAGGTGTGGGTTCTAAAGTCTCGAACTGACTTGTTTCGCGATTCCGCTAAAACGTACCCATGACTAAATCCGAGGTCAATCTCCTAAATATTAGTTCAATGTCGACAATTTCAGGTTGGGTTTTTGCTCCTTCGTCCAAAAGTACCATCATTCCGTGACGAACAAATCCTCTCGAACGGAATAACAAAGCGACGGCAGTGGGACATCTCGTAGACAGGCCGCGTAAAGTTTACGGCCACTGTCACTGAAGTGGAACACGTCAACTGCGACCAGAGACCGCTCGCCCGCTCGCCCGCCCGCCCGCTCGCCCGCCCGCCCGCACACATCCGTCGTCATGGACTTCGACGCGACCATCGAGCGGCTGAACGCGCTCAAGCTGCAGGAGCGTGGGCCGCCGGCTCGTCACCCGAACCAGGAGCAGCCGCACCTCCAGTCGCAGCTGGAGGCGGAGGTGCACAGACTGCAGGGCGAGAGCGAGCGGCGGGCGCGCGAGCAGGAGCGCCAGCTGCAGCGCTGGCAACACGAGATGCACGAGCTGCAGACGCGGCTGGAGGCCACGGAGCAGCAGAACCGGCTGCTCAAGGCGGCGCTGGGCGAGGCGGAGACGGTCAGGCACCAGACGCAGACGCAGCAGCTGGTGATCGAGGAGCTCCAGGGCCAAGTCAAGCAGCTCCGACTCACCAACTACCGTCTGCAGTACGTGGTGCAGCAGAACGAGCCTCGCGGACCGAACTCCTTCCTGCCGCCGCCGCCACCCGATATCTTCTAAGCCGTCTCGGCGCTCGACAGTCGCAGCTGACGCCAAGGAGCCTTGACATCAGAGCACGCGAGCGGCCCGCAAAGCGAGTGCATGCGCGAAGCCGGAGTCCGGTTGGCGTCCGTCCAGGCGAGCGCCTCACACTGTAAAATGTAGAAACCCTCGAGCCAGCAGCTTCTGCGGGAAAACGTACTATTTTCTAATCTTAAAAGGCGCGACAAGCTCGCAGCGCAGCTCATGGGCGTCGGAGGGCTGCTTTACTTGCTCGGAGCCGGTCGACGAGTCTGTGATGGAAGGTGATCGCACGTGAATGAAGTTGTCAACAAGGAGACGCCAGAGAGAGCCAAGGGGGCGATGTCCGTGGAAACGTACGCCGTCTGAGCTGCTGTTTGGGTCGAGAACGTCGCGGCCGCGACGTAGACCTCCTCCACGAACTTCTGCATCTGCGGAGTGTTCGCACCCAAATACACAGTGAGCAGAAGTCCGAGGACCGCCGATGATGGAGAACCTCACCTCGCTCTCCAAAAACTCGACCTGACATGACAATAAACAACCGCGACATCTTAGACCACAGGGTCTCTGATTCTGTAGGACAAACGGGGCAAACAGTGCTCGCACCTCTTCCTCCAGAGCTTCCAGCTTGACCACCTCGCCTTCCGAGCAGTACTCGTTCTTATCCACCCTGCCCAGCAGAGATGACGAGTTCATCCATCGCAATAGCGTTAATGCAGGACAGCATTTCTATCTGACTGGTCCGTTACCGTCATGCCAACACCCACTTGATCTTCATGATATCTTGTTGCTGTGTCAAGTGGGAATGCTTGGAGGCGCCAGGCTTGCGCTCGTTCGGCAGCCACCGGCGGCGCTGGCTGTTGAGCTCTTCGTCGCGAAGCAACAGCTTCGGCCTGAGCTCCGAAGCGCCCCAAAAGAACGTACACAGCGCCCTTAGCACGAGCGCAAGGCCGGATTATCAGCGATCGCATGGAGACACGTACACGTAGCTCTGCACCGCCGAGGGCTTCGCCACAGGCACTTCTCGCGGCCGCATCGGGAGCCGCGGCTCGTTCATATTGCAAGAAATGGCTTCAAGACGCCTGCTAAGGATTCGATCGTCCTACTTGAAGTGACACGTTACAAACCCTATGTGCTTTTAAATACGTTATGTAGGGTTTAATGCGTCAGAATGAGTTGGACACAGGCAGAGGAGACCTTCGCGCAACCTCCACGAAGTCATCATCATTCTGTGGCTGGTCATTCAGCCACGACCAATTGGACCTGGAGGATGTTGCCGTGTCGACTGCTTCGCCGGCCGCTGCCGCTGGCGCTCAAGCTGCTCGCGCGCTCCCCACGCTTCGATGCCGTGCAGACGCTCCGCTTCTCCAGCTCCAGGTACATATGCTGCACGCCTTAAGCGGCCAATCAGGTGAGAAATGGGACGCCAACCGGTGCCTTGTGTCTGCGTTTGCGGCGGAGGACAGCGTTGCATCGGACGATAAGGCCACGAAGAAGCCGGAGGGCGAGCCGATGACCAACGAGAAGCTCTGGGGAAAGGTGCTGGCCAACCACCCGGAGCAGGACGACCTGCCTAATGGCGACCTGCTGTACGAATACCCGCGCAAGGTGAGCTCCCGCCTCCATCGACCCCAGATTGACACGCAAAACGCCTTGGAAGCTGACGTCACTGTTACTATTGCTGCTGGACAGAGCTACTTCGGATTCATGTCGGCTGGATCGCTCGCCCACGTACGGTTTGGCTGGGATTGCCCCTTTACTGCTGCTGCGGTGTCCGCTGATGGCTCTTCCTCCCCATATGGCGGCGCTTTGTATGGCACAGATCGCGTTTTGGTCGTGGCTCAAGGGCTACGAGCAGAGTCTCGTCGAGAGTAAGTGCTCGTCGTTGTCCCTTTCGTGATCGCGATGGCCCTGGAAGCCTCTTCCGATCCTCAACGACGTGTCTTTGCTGTATTGCCACAGTGCATCCCGTGCTGGGCGAACCGACGTTCTTCTCGTTCGTCACGGACGACTTCGGCTCCTCCGTCGGCTTCGGCATGAGCGTGTTGCTCGCTGGACTCATCGGCTTCCACGCTCGGGTAGGCAGGCATCCGCCAAAGCGAGGTGCTTCTCGGTCGCGGGGTCTTCTAACCGCTGAGCTGTCAACGTGCTGTGTAGCGGACGGTGGCGCGAGTCTCGATCGTCTCCGGCGGCGACAAGCTGCGCTTCACCACTCACAAGTTCTTCGGAGTACGTCTGGCTTGCTCGTCGTTCGATCAGGATGGGGTAGTGATGCTCACAATGCGACGATTCGATGTCTGTAGGACTTGGGCGAGCCGATCGACGTGCCGGTCTCGGACGTGTCGGCGCACCCGAACACGAAGAACAACATCATCCTCAAGCTGGGCAGCACGCGTGGCTTCTACCTCGTGGACGTCAAGGGCAAGTTCTACAACCGGGAGAAGCTGGAGCGTCTGATCACCTTCCGCACCAACTTCGTACGTTTGAGAAGGATTCAGCCGGTCTCTTCCTTGGCAGACAGTGAGCCTGAAGTGTCGACTTGTTCTCGCTTGCCTACAGACCGAGCATGAAGAAATGATGAAGAAGAAAGCCGTGATTGAGGTACGTACGGATCTGCCGCGGACCGACCTCAAGGCGGAAGCTGCGGCGGCCGACGCGGCTCGGAAACGCAACGTGAAGCCGAAGGCGCGATACGGCAATCTGCTCGGCAAGAAGCACTCGGGCTCGAGGAAGTCCAAGGGCAAGAAGAAATAGACCTAAGCGGAGTCCTACCACCTCCGGGAGCCCAGCTACGGTAGGTAGCGCCATCCGCCCCATGTCCCTTTGGAGACTTGCAGCGAGCAATTGAAAACCTCAACATGGTGGCAACTTGAAGGTGGTTTTAGACGTCTCTGACAGCATCAGGTCGAGCCCATGGAAGCTTCCACCGCAGCAGCAAGAAGCAGCGCGTCGTAGAGTTCCCGCGCGTTGTCCACGAGTCGAGCGGGGTCGAGACGGTCTGCGATATCCCTCAACCCAAGCAGGACGGTCGTGGCGTCCTCCGCAGCCAAGATTTCCTCCCGGAAGTCACGGACAACAGCCACACAGAGCAGGTTGATGAAGGAAAAGTCTCGTGGCGTGAGGCTGAAGATGGCGTCCCAGATCTGCCACACCTGCGGCGTCTCGAACTCTCGAGCCATGAGTACACGCACCCAGCGCAGTAAGAACAGCTCGGGCTCGGCGCCCAAGCGAGCCAAATGGCGGGCTGTCGGCGGGTCGCAGCGACTCAAAATGTGGTGGTGGATGCGGTTCATTTGGTCGTCCAACGGCGACGGCGGGAGCTGATCCGCTGAACCCAGTGGCGTCTCCGCTTGGGGCTTTGGGGGACGACATGGAGCCTGAGGGCAGTACGCGCCAGCCATTCGTAGCATCATTTCCTCCAGCAGGAGATACGCATCATGCTCCACATACTCAGCTGCTGTGAGGTCGCGGACGATCTCTTCAGCGGCGTCTCGACAACATTCGTAGTACTTCCCCGAGCCGCCACTGAACGGCACAAGCCGGAGGAAGCTCTCACGATCGAGATATGAGGCGTCCTCGTCCTCCATAGCAACGAAGCTCTCTACGTACACGTAGGACGCGTCATCCTCATCACTCTGACCTTTCCCCGGGGAGACAGCAGCCGCTGGGAAGTAGTACGAGCCGCTGAGTCGTCCATCCACTGCCACATCGCCGTCTTCAGCCACCACTTGCTCCAGCTCGTCGTCCTCTAGCGGCCACTGCTCAATGTAGAGCAAGTAGACCAGCGTCGCCAGTAATTCACTCATGCCTTGGTTATACGAGACCTCTGGATGTGTGACGGAGTAGACGTAAAGTACGCGGATCAAGAGACACTGGACATGTGGCTCACGGAAATGCGGCATGTCCCCTCGTGTCCTCCGCACGTCCTTGTAAATACCATACAGAAGAGTGTCCTCCGTCGTCTCACAAGCTGTGAGGAAGGCCTCATGTCTCTGTTTCCCCGTCAGCAGGTCTTGGAAGATGCTGCCGTGCTGGAAGCGTGCGGCTTCATAGTGTTGCCGCTTCTCACGAGCGATCGCCGTCCATTGATGGAACGGCAGGTCGCTGGGGAGATACCCAAGCCACACTTTCCAGGCCAGACTGCGCATGCAGGACCAAGCCAACGCACCCTTGGCTGCCTGGAGACACATGTCCTCCCTTGTGGAACGCACGAAGACTTCGAGGAACTCGGCCACCCGTGTCTTGGCGTCGCGAGCCTGGAGCTCACGCAACGCCACGGCCGATATGTTGTTGGGGCGACAACGACGCGTCTGCTTCTCCTGGAGACCTGCACTCACCCGCTCGGTGGCGGAGCAGATGGCGTCGGCCCATTCACCGGCCTCGCGAATGTGGTCGGCACATAGGAACCACGTCTTGTCCTTGGTCACCACCATCAAAACCTCCTACAAACAGCAATCAGACGGCAAGGAAGTTAATATCAAAGCGAGCAGACCTCCCAGAAGGTTAATATGGCGCTCACTAACCTCCAGGCTGTCGATGTGGGCGCCGTGTAGACGGATGAACCCTCGTGGCGTGGTGTCGTCCTTCTGCGAATAGTAATAGAGGCCGAGGTCGGCGACACTGGCGCCGGCCAACACCACCTCGAAGGGCTTCCACTCCGGCGGCTGGCCCTCTTCAAGCAGCAGCGGGCCGGCTTTGAGCTTGGGCTGCATACGAACGCATAGACACAGACACTGAGGTGGCTGCCGATCAAGATATCGCTGTACAGAAACCGATCAAGACGTACGAGAAACCGGTTGGCCACGGGCGCAGGAGCCGCGAAGTGCTGCAGCAGACGCGACCACACGGACGAGGCGTCCGCAGCTGCTGCCGAGGCGGAGGCGGCGCGGGGCTCGCTGGACACGGCGGCTTCTAGGGGGAAGCGGACGGCGGGAGGCTTCGTCTCCAGGCGCAGCACTTGCATGGCGATTCGATCGGAGGAAGCTCAGGAATGGCGCCGTTTCCCCAAATGGGCAGCAACCCTTGTGTGTCACGGAAATTGTATACCCCGTGAAACACGATATCATGAAAATGCTTGGAAGGTTGGAACTTCACCGTGAAATTGAATTACTTGAATAAAAGGTCGAGGTTTGTGAAGTAGAACGAGGGGGTGGGGGTTGAACATGGGAAGATTCGGGTCTTCTATTTTTTTTTGTAGCGCCATTTTGTGCCGGATAACGAGCTGTATACATCGTGACCGTTCAAGATCGTGACTACCAGGTAATCCTTGAGTCGAAAGGTCGCAGGTCAATTCATATGATCCTTTTCCAATCATAACGCCGCGACCAGGCATAAAGGTTTCATATCCGGGATGAAGCTGGCGCGTCGCCAGCCCCGCCGCCGCACCGACGGCGCCATCACGACGCCGCTCGAGTGTTTCCGCAATGGAAAGGACGGCGTGGCCATGCGCAACGCTTTGGCACAGTTGGCCGTGCGCCTCGTGGACGCCGAGGACCGAGAGGAGCTCCGCAAGGCCGACGGAGTCACCAGCCTCGGTACATTCACATGCTTGACAATCCAGAAGCCGTCCTAAGCCAACGCTGCCACAATCGCGTGCTATCCATAACTTGTATTGACTGCTGTTTGCAGTCGACCATTTGGCTCGAATTCTACAAGAGCAAGCCACCCGCGACTACGCCTGGAGCACTTCTGAAGTCTTCGGAGCAATGTACATCTTGCCTCAATAGGAAGGATGACTTTCCCTTCCGCCTCTCATTCGAATATTGTTCGGATGTCTAGATGGACGGAAGCGGAAGTGCACGACTCACTGCAGTTCACATGTACCCATCGTTTGCTTCTTCATCGTGCTGTCCTGCCATCTATATGGCCAATCTCACTATGATCCGATCATTTCTCTACTTTCGCCACGTAGTGATCGCCTTGGGCCACGCGAGCATCGACTCCGATGCAGCCATGGAGATGCTTGAGCTTGGCGCAGCCGCCACACTCTTCCAGCTACTGCGGTCGCTGCCCCCACAACTCGACGGCGTCGCGACCTTCGTCCTCGAAATCTTCCGCAACCTTTACGGCGCTGCCTCCAGTCTCGGCTCACTGCCCAGCGACTTCGTCTCCGTCATATGGGACGTCCTCCTCATACCAAGGTCAACGGCGGTGCGTCTCCAACTAACGAAGACACTGGGCCGCATCCTATTGTTCACATCATGGTAATGCCTGGCTTGGTGCTTTCACTAGGAATCGTCATATCGCCAAGAACTAGCAGCCGAAATCCTCGGCAACCTGACGGCTTTGGAGCCTTCGTTAGCATCTGCAACGCCCGAGAGACTCGCAGCAACGCTATCGCTCTTCCTCCAGGCGGTTGTCGACCCTACGAACGTGAACCTCGGGCTCGCTTTGGCTGATTTGCTCTGCAATCTCAGCCAAGACCCAACGTACTGCTTTCTGGTTATCTGCGAGCTGGACACTCGACGACCTCCGCGCCACTTGAAACATAGCGGCGCCGTGTATCTCGCCGAACTCACCGAGCAAACGCGAGAGGAGCCACTGAAGCAGAGCATGGAGGCTTTAGTGCACAACCTCTCCTGGAGTGACCCGGCCGGCAAGCGGAGCGTGCAGAAGCTCGGGCTATCCAGTTTTATGACCTGCTTCGCACTCGAACCCGCCATTAATTAGAGAGCTACAGACAAAAATAGTCGACGAGGGCGTCGCCTTCTTATACGATCGATGGCTTGTCGACGCGACTGTCTTGGCTGCCAGTCCGCCTTTCAGCTTGAAGCACTCGCGTCTCCACCCGATCAGCCAGTCTGCCAGTATGTTGACTGCGTCCTACTCGTTTCCCATCCGAAGCGAGCGAAGCTACGCCAATACCAGGCACTCTAGCCAGCGCAATGTCCCCATCCAAGGCTCGGGAAGTGGTCTGATGGCTGGCAGCGTTCGCGCGGCAGTTCTTGCGGCTCGTCAGGCGCGTCAACTCCGTGAGAAACGCTCTCTCAGCGCCGGGAATGGCAGAGAACAGCTCCGTGGTCCCAGTGTCGTGGCCTCTCCACCGACTCAAGCCTTCTATCGGACGAAGCGCTTGGACCTGCACTTATCACTCGAGAAACTGGAGAAACCCGTGCTGCCCATGATGCTGGGGATACCGGAGACTGCGCCGCAATCAGCTCCAGCAGCTCGGAAAAAAAGTGTGCTCTTCGCCGAGTCATCCTTCAGTGACCGAGGCCAGTCAGAGCCAGAGCCTCGTGCGTTCCGACCGCGTCGTGCCTCGAGTGTCACGCTCAGTATGCGCTCCCCCGAAGCCGCGGAGTTCCAGGAAGTGGCTCACGATGGACCGGAAGAACTGGGGAAACGCACCAAACGGGTCAAGAAACTGGGCAAAGGCGCTGGCGGCACGGTCTTCCTCGCTCTCTACCTGCCAGTACTCAAGCTTGTTGCAGTTAAAGAAGTGGTGGTGTATCAAGAGGAAGAGCGGCATATGGTCAAGCGGGAGCTCCACGCCCTTCACGAGAACCTGGCGCCTATTGACGTCGATACCGGAGCCTTCCCAGCCGCTGGAGAGTCCAGCGGACCGTGCCCGTACCTCGTGGCCTTCTACGGGGCGTACTTGAAGCCGACCAAGTGCGCGGTCTCGGTCGTCATGGAGTTTATGGATATGGGCAGTGTCCAGGACCTTCTCGACGCCGCCGTCACCGTCTCAGAGAGCGTGTTGCGCCACGCAGCTTTCTGTTGTATCACCGCTCTTGACCACATGCACAGCCAGCGGTAAGTGGCCTCGAGACCCCATTTCTCCCTCGCTGAGTCCGGCATTTAACCTCTCTCTTGACCTGTAGGATGATCCATCGAGACATCAAACCCGCCAACATCTTGATGAATCGACGAGGTGATTTCAAAGTGGCGGACTTTGGACTGGCCGGCACGTTGGCCAAGTCCAAGTCCTTCTTCTCGACCTTCAATGGCACGATGATGTACATGGCTCCGGAGCGGATCTCCGGCACGCAATACACCTGCGTAAGCGACGTCTGGTCGCTAGGTATCGTGCTCTTCTCGCTGGCCACGGGCGCCTATCCCTTCTCAGTGGACGACGGCTTCTTCGGACTGGAAGAGGCCATTTGCCAGGACGCACTGCCTCCCATGCCCAACCGCTTCTCGTCCAGCTGCCGCGACTTCATCAAGAGAATGCTGAGTCGAGAGCCCACAGAAAGGTTAACCTCGGCTGAAGGGTTAATCCACCCGTTTCTCAGGGGTTACGAAGGCTCGACCGCCTTTGCCAGCTTCCCAGAGGTCTGGAGAAGCTTGCGACTCAAGCGAGCCATCGATGGCGACGATGCCAGCGTCATCGCCACTCTCGCTGTCGACTACTCACGTCGGTACCCGGGGGTTGTCAGCCTTCCATCGGAGCTCGTGAGCCCCCAGAGCTCCAGAATGGAGGTTCTTCAAGCTCCGCAGCCCAAGAACTCGCTGTTCCATCGGTTCACGGCGCTTCTAGGCCAAGCCCCTCATCCGAGTCGAGAGGCCTCGACTAGTGCCACACTCTCGCGCTTGGCTGACGACTGCGACGTGTCACCAACGCAGCTTCACAATCTGTTCAAAGAGGTACACACCACGCCACAATCGCTCGCTCTGACTGTGGAAACTGACTGGAAGCGGCTCGTTCTCCCTTGCTAGGCCATGAATTAGACTCGACGGTCCAGGGTGTGGAACTTGGCTGCTGTGGTTCGCTTCTTCGCGAGTTCTCCCTCCATCTTCGACACCACGGCTTTGGTTGCGAGCTTCATCTTGCCCACCACATTCCGCTCCTGGAGTTCCAGTAGCTGCTGGTTAACCTTCTCAAGCAGCGTTTGTTCCTGCTTTGTCGTTCTTTCCACAAGCGCCTTGAGCTCCGGATTCTCACGGATTGGCAGATGGAACCGCCGTTTACAGCCCGAACTGCCGTGTCTCCCCTCCTCCGTCTCGTCGCAACAGAGCCACCGCTTGGCTCGGTGTAGCATACAGGAGGCAGGCACTGCTGCTGGTCCCTTGGCGGCCGACTGACGGGTTTCACAGGTGCGTATACAGGCAAATTCGAAGGTTCCCGGGTGATATACACAGGCAAAGCGAGTATTCTGTTGCTCGGAATACTCCACTCGACACAACCGACACCTTAGGAGTCGTTTCTGGTGGTCGTGGAGAGTCGAAAGCTTGGTCGGAAGGCTGGGAAGCGCCTGGTTTTCACGAATTAGGCTCTGAGTCTTGAGCAAAGGCGAGCTGGAGGTCGCGGTGAGCTTCTGTTTCTGCAGCAGCAGCTCGTGTTTCAGCTTGAAAGAAGTCCGGACCCTCACGCGTTGCGTCCAGAGATGCGCCCACCGCTCGAACATCGCCTTGAGTACCCGCTTTCTCGAATTGCCGAACATTTGAGCTCCTAGTTCCGCGCGTCGGAGCCGCAAACGCTGGGAACGACGGCGCTTTCGCTGTAACCTCCCCACTTCCTTGCCTTTCACCAGTCGCTCGACCTCCAACTGCTTGATGTGGTCCTCAAGTCGCGCGATCTCGCGTTCACTGGCTTCCACTAAGGCTCGACGCACCACGGACTCGACCAACAGCGCAAAGTACCGTTGATGGAGCTGCTGGCTCAAGTACGACGTGCGGAACCGCTGCATCCGGTCGTGAAGGACGGCGGAATCCATGGTGGCGTTCAGTTTGTGCAGCTTTTTGTATGTGAACAGAGCCTTGTCCTTCACTTGGATGGCGACTTCAAGCGACGAATCCGCGTCGACAATCCGTTTTCGACACTTGGTCGCCATCTCTCTCTTGACTGTCGCGTCAGCCACCACGTGCTGTCGCTCGTGTTGAATCCGCTCCAGTTCGGGCTTCATCACTCGCAGTTTATCCGCTAGTGGCGTGGCCTGCAGCTGCCAGAACTGCTGGCGCTCGGTGGCTTCCATCCACTCCACCTCGACGCGAGTCAAGCAGTAGAAGGTCTCGACCGTGGCGATCATCCGCTCCTGAGTCACTTTGGCCTTAAAGTTCTTGCGCTTCTCCTCCGCGGCATGTTGCGCCTCCAATAGCCTCGCAGCCACGCGATTGGCCTCTAGTTCCGCGGAGACTTGGCCTTGGAAAGCTTGATCGGCCAGAAACAAGTCGAATTGCCGCTCCAAAGCCTCGGCTGAAGCTCGAGCGAGCTCTTGTTCGCGGATCTGCATGGAGAGATCGTCTTCGTCCTTAATCTGGCGCCACTCTCGATGCAGCCGATGCTGCTCGTTCTTACCCAGTTTAATCTCCAGTCGTCGAGCCGCCTTGTCATTGACCCGCGTCCGATCCTCCACCATCTGGGCGTACTTGGTCTTCATGGCCTCCAGCTCCAACTGCCGCAGGTATTCCCGCATCTCCACTTCGGCGGTGGCCATGGCCTTCCGCTCTTGGATGTAAAGCACCATCTCTTCCATGTAAAACCGCCGAGTCAACCTCTCTTCAGCCAGCATCTCCTTGCGTCGAGCTTCCAGCCGTAAGCGCTCCTCTTCCGCCAGTCGTCGCAGCTCTTCGCGACGAGCCATTTCGTCCCGAACCAGCTGTAACTTGGCGAATTCCTGCCGCCAAGTAGTATGCAGGAGCGTGTACTGCTTCTTCCGAGCCACCCAGAGGCGCTCCAGCCCCAACTGCGTTCGAACCAGCGTCGTTTCGTCGTTTAAACGGATGGGTAACCCGTTTTGACTCGTTGAAACGGCAGCTCCGTTCGTTCGAATGCGTTCTTGAGCTTCGTATCGGCTTTGCTGCTTTTGCTCTTCGCCAAGCTCCTTAGTCACGTCTTGCAGTAGAGAATCGAAGACTTCACTCGCTAGAGTCGCCATGCCACCGGCGTTTCGTTGACGTTCACTGTCCTGACGAAGGCTGCGCTCCTTTTCAAGCAGTTTTCGCTCAATTGCAGCCATCGCAAGGCGTTTTTCGCTCGCTCGAGTGACTCGTCGAGCGTCCAATCGGCCTGGACGTTGCGTCAAAGGCCTCCGCTTCCGAGCAGGATAGATGCGGCCGCTTCGCTGCAGTCGAATGGCCTCCTTCTTCGCAGACTCGAGGGTAGTCTTCTGGTCTTCAGTTTCGTACTTAAGCTGGGCTTCCAGCTCTTCCCGACACACCGCCGAAGTCAGGAGCTGCTCCTCGACTTCCTTCGTCTTTCGCCAAGCCGTGATGTCACAGATCTGCTGCTCTTCGACCTGCATCTTCCTTCGCTCCAGTGCCTCTCGTGCTTGTTCCAATCGGATGAAACGATGGCCACTAGCGTCTTCAGCCGCCATCTCCACACTCTCTTGCTCTTTGTATACCGCTTCGAAGGCCAAGATCTCGTCAATAGGCAGGTACAACGTCGCTTGCCAATGCAGAGGCTTCACAACCACGCAGCAGTCTTCGGTCCGATAGAATTCCACTCGAACGAAGCCGAATCTCGTGCGGAGTATGGACTTCGGAGTCCGACAGTATAGTCGACTCAGCAGCGGTTGAGCTCCTTCACGCTCGAGAATCGCCTTTGCCAGGCGCTCCTTCGACTTCAGTAGTTGAGAATCCACAGTCTCCGCCTCCATTTGGATCCGATGATACACTGCCGCCATCTCCTCACTGCTGCGAACTAGAGCGGGGACGTGGAACTCGGAGAACTCGGCGTCTTCCTCGACGCCTTCGATGGCATGCCGTGCCGCCTAAATCCGACAAAAACGGTGTTTAAACAAGATCAGAACGAGGTAAAACACGAGGTAGGGGCCACAGAACGTACCTCCCGCTCGAGTTGAGCCGCGGTCAGCCTCTTCGTCGCGTCTTCCAGGCATTTCTGAGCATTCAGATCTTCCTCTATCAACGCCACAGCTCGAGCCTGATCCAGTTCCAGTAGCGGCAGCTTCGCCAACACGATTCCCGCTTCTCGCTGTTCATTTTCCAGAAAAGCACGCTACAAACCATAAAAAAAGATCAGAATTGTACAACATTTAGATCCTCAAAAGCAAGCAGAGACCCCAGAGCGCTCTATCGCACCTGCAATGCCAGTCGAGTGGAGTATTCCGCGTGTTGCTGGCCGATCTGTTGGATCCGGAAGTGGAAGTTCCGCAGGCGGCCGTGGAATAAGATCTCATCCTGAAACGAGGCGTGGTGGATTTCCTGGATCAACCGCGGATACAGCGGATCGGAGCTATCCGCAGTGGCTAATAGCGTGCCTCGATTGATCCCGTGGCGGAAATCGAAGTCGTCGATGGCCTTCGGAGCCACTCGGTCGTACAGAAGCGCCTCGCTTTCCTCCATTTCTCGCGCTTCCTTCTCCAGTCGCAGGCGCTCGTTCTCCACTCGACTCAGATGGTCCGCACTCCGGAATCTGAAGCTGACCCCGCTTGTCATTTGTGCTCGATGCTGTCGAATATCAGCGTCAAGCTCGCGGTCTGCTCCATACATTTGAGCCGGATCATCAAAGGACTGCGCCATCTCCTTCCCACACCGCTTACACTTCAACCCCGAGCCATATTTGCCTCCCCAAGCCTTCAGCTCTCGATGTTCACACTCGACTCGACTGGAGTCGATCACTCGATGGAAGTTCGGGATGCAAAGCACTTCTTTCGCCCGCTTTCCTTGCTCAATTCTCAATTTCGCGAGTTCTCGGTCGTTGTCCGCGTTGATTTCTGCCACGAGTTGGTGCTCCTGCTGAATCCGGAACGCCCGCTCCGCCCTGGCCTTGCTGCGTTTACTGGCAAGCCGCTTGGCCTTCCGCTCCCACGTCTTTCTGACCAAGGCCAGCTTCCCATGGACGTATTGCCGCGCGAAACTCGCCTTGAGTTGGCCCATAATTGGCTCCAGGACCACCGGATTCGAGGCAGCACCTTGCTGGGTCAGGACATTGACCTGCCGCTGGACTTGGAAGTCGATTTGGCTCGAAACGCTGTCGTTGTAGGTGGTAAGTCGAATGGCATCCGCGTAGAAGAGTCTGGCTCGGCGCGCGAGCTCCTGCTGCATCGGTTGGACCAGCAGTTCGTCCTCTTTGGCTTCGCGAACGACTGCCTCGCTCTCTTCCACGAGATGCTGCTGCGTTTCCAGCTGCAATTGCTGGATTCCCTCGTCCTTAGCGGCCAAAAGAATGCGAGAAGCCGCTTCGTCTTCACGTCTGCGCGCCAAGGCGGGGGCACAGGCACTTGCCAGGAACACGGCGTTCACATTCTCCAGTTGAAGCCACTCAAACGCGGACTCCGACCCGATTCCCAGGCTGTCTTGACGCTCAGACGGCCCACAAAGCTGAAAAGTCCACCAAAAATCAGGAAACCAGCTCCGAAACGTGGGGACTCAGACCTTGCCGTACCTTGTGCATGACGTGAAGCTTCGTCCTGGCCTCGCGCCATTCGTATCGAACGCCCACAATCATCGTCTCTTTCCTATAGGACGAATCGGCACTGGCTTGTAGAGCCTTAAAGCTGCAATAATCGCCCAAAAGCGTCGTCACCGCCAGCTTCTGCGGCTCCAGAAGCGCTGATTTCCTCGTCTGGAAGTCCATTCTAGCAGTTGCAAGCATTTCCCATCCATTTAGGCACTAATGATGCCTCGTGACGGGCAGTATACACGCACCTGGACAGATCCTTTCGTTGCGTTTTTGTCGACGAATCCTCTGCTATCGGCACTCCCACTGTCAACATGAGACTGTCGCGGATCCTTCCTTGACGTACAGCAATGTCGGCGTCGATTTGCACCGCGATCTAACCAGCAAACAGAGAAGTATACATTGAGCCAGTGTGTACACTGTAGACACTCTGTTCGGACAGGCCAGACAAGACTCCACCTCTTTCTTGATTTCCCCACGCAGCATGTTCACGTACTCGGCGCGCTTGAATCGTTGCGAATAGCCATGGAACAGACTGGAGTCCCAGAGTTTGGCGCGGCTTCTCTCCACCAAAATGAGCTCTTGAAGTAGTTCCGTGGCTCGCTGACTGCTGGTTCGCTTCGCTTGCATGCGTATAGTCTTCACCAGCTCCGAGACAAAGTGTTTCTCCCTCTGAAGAAGCCGCTCGCGGGTCTCTTCCTCTCGGAAATCCTCCAATCGCTCTGTATACTTCCCCACATTCCCCACTGTATAGTAGGAGTGACTAGGAGAGAGGCTAGTGGAGCCTCTCCGCATGATCTCCAGACTGAAACACAGTCGCGAGCCGCAAAACTCGAAGCTCAAGCCGTCCCCAGTCTGTAGCAGCTACAGAATCAAAAGCCATCGAAAACAATAAGTAAATATCGAGTAAAACAGCAAAACAAACGATACGAAGAGCACGTACGTTTCCACCGACATCTCGGAAGACACGATGCTGCAGAGAATCCAATTCTGGACCGAGGAACAGTTTCCAATCCTCCGTTGGCAGTATTGCTTCAGCTTCCCCTCCTTTATCTTCACTCGTGGATCGTTGGATGATGGCACTCATCTGAATCCGGTAGAAACAGCGCTTCGGGAGGCGGATGCAACCCGTAATTCTCCCACTTGATTGTCCTGGGCCCAGACAAATGGCGTTCTGCTCCGTTGAAAACGAGAGGCCTGTCGATTTCTGGGGGATTTGGTGGCACCACCACTCGAATTGGCCCTTCAATGGGAAGATACAGGGCCGCAGCTTGGTGCCGTCTTGCTACGTACAGCGGATGCGACACAGTAAATGGGTCAGTAACCCAGGAATGAGGTCAAGTAAGCCCAATATACAACACTCACGTGGAATTTCCGGACGGCGTAGGCGAGATCACTCCGCAACGAAGTGGTTTGGTGCTCGATGTAGTGGTCTCGGACCTTGGCCAGCCTGGCTTTCGTGTCATCCAGTTCCTGTTCAGCCAACGCTCGATGTTCGTTCACTTTCCAAGCTTCAATAGCCGTTGCTTTCGCCTTCTTGTAGTGGTCGTTCACTGGCATCGCGGCCGTCCGTAAGATCTCGAGCTTGCTCTCCATCGTAACTTGCTTCAGCACTTTGATCGGGTCCAGGAATGGTTGTGTTATCGAAGCTCCTTCGCCGTCAACTTGGGCAGGAATGGGCACTCCTTCCGGCTGAAAAATCGATTTGCCGACGACCATCGGCAGATCGTGGCGAGTCTCCTCCAGAGCGTCAACTTGAGCTTCCAACACCGTTTGCATCTGCTCCGCCCCTTCTAATAACGGGAGAAACGAGGCTTCCGAGCGTAGAATGATCTCCGATCGCTTTTGGAGGGTGGACAGGCGAGAGTCGAGGTCGGAAAGCTGCTTCATGTAGCCCGCTCTTCTGGTCACTAATGTGTGGAACTGCCGCTTTTCCCGTTCAGATGGGTCGCGTCTTGGAGGACCTGCCAGCAGATCATTCAGCTCGTCCTGCTCCATGCGGACCTGCTTGATCTCCTGCAGCATCGCATCCTTCCGCTCCAGAATCGTCCGCCGATCGAGGGCAAGAGCCGTCTTGGCGTGGTCCACTTGTTCCAGTTTCTCACGTAGCATGAGCACCTTGGACTGAATTTCCATCAGCTCGTTGCGTTTCCGTTCGTTCTCGATCACAAACGCTCGGGCACTTGACAGACCAATGGTATATTCATCTGTTTGCCATACAAACAACAAGTCAAATTCAGCAAAATTAGACCAGATACCCCATCCGTTGTGCGACTGGCACAGCGATAAACACACAGCATCACTACCCAAGCCACGTCGATCCCCTCCGTCTGTGGCGGAATGCCACTCCCCCGGGTCAAAGACGGTGTCGAAAATGCCAATAGAAGTCGTGGTTACCCGTCGATCCGCTCCACTGTCGGCATCGGCAGCTTCTTCGGCTTCCACCTGTCGAATCTCCTGCCTCATCGCTTCCACTTTCGAGTCAAACTCCTCTGTCCGCTGTTGATTGAGCGTCTGCTGCTCCGCGAAAGTCCGTGCTTCCACGAGTTGCTTCTGCCAGAATTTGAGATTCAACTGCCTTCGTCGAACCTGTTGATCTATCGTTCTCTGCTGTCTTTCGTCCAATTGCCGTTGCTTCTCGTGCTTCAACAGATCCACTCGCTCCCGACGCCGTTGCTCGATGTCTTCAGTGAGTTGGGCTTGTTGCAGTTTATCCGCTTCGAGCTTCATTTCTTGGAACCGACGGAGGAGCGGTGCTTGCCGTTTGTTGCGCTTCTTGAGCCCAAACTGCAGCTCCTTCTCGGCCTCTCGAGCTTCGTCCAGTTCTGACGCGATCCGCTGCCGGATTAGCGAGTACTTGTGGGTATCGGCGTCCATTTCTCGGACGTGGATGACGTGCTGACGTAGCAGTCGACGATTGCGAAGAGGAGGCAGCTCGGCGTACTTCCAGGCAGTAGCCAACGCTTTTTTGCCCTCCACTTTAGCCGTCTCTTTCAGCTGCTTTGCGACGTCTTTGGCGTGTTCCAGAAGCGGTCCTAAGGCATCGTACCCCTTCATAAGCTCCTGCTTATCCGCCAGGTCGTCGTCGTCGTCATCGTCGTCACCGTCATCGTCGTCGTCGTCTTCGTCCGCCCAGAGTTCTATACTCATAGCGAATAGTTCGTAAACAAACGATAGGCTTTAGAACGGATACGCATCACGTACACCAGTCTCATGACGTGAAGGGGGAAAGAAGCAGAGAGCCTTACTCCACATCTTCTCCATGGTGAAGTCCTGCATGGCGTGGCCTCGCGACAGCCACTCGGCCAGAGCCTCCTCACGGAGCCCCTCCTCGTCCGGGACGTCGTCTTTTGGCATTTTCCGAAGCCGGGAATGGGTTCTAAGCGCTGGCGATCAATGGGTGCGCTCTGCTCGCATCCTGGCCGAGGTCCGAGCGGCGGGTTGTTGCGTGTGAATGCAGGAAGCGGCGGCGTCCTTTAGGTCGCCTGGCCTCGTCTCTCCAAGGGATGCTTTCTAAATTCTGAAGCTGCTGGGGTTTAGAATGCTACAGATATGATACCGACTTGATATTTGAACGGATTCAGATGGGTAGATAGCTAGAGTGGGTGCTTTTCAGGTCTGTGCAGAGACAATGCAATTTTATATGAATTATGAAAAAAAGTATACAGCATTCAAAATTAAATATATCGCCAACCACTGGGATTCTATCGGAAAAATAAGTATCGGCAGATACATCTTGCAAAGGGGATTCGATTCACGTTGCGTTTGGAGCGGGGGTTTACCCGTGTTGAAGCTTGCATACACAATCTCCCAGCTCCCTGGCTCCCACATTTTGGTTGGGAGCGGGGCGGGTAGGGTCCACAAACATATATCCGCCAATGAAAACGCTTGATTTTCCGCTACCGGAAAATAAAGAACGGCCCTCAAGCTAGATTTATGATACATTATATCATATTCCCCATCATAAAATATAAATGCTCATAATAGTATTTCCTGTCGCGCTGCATCATTGGCTCGCTGCATCAACATGACCACTATCAAGGAACAGTATCCGTCAGTTCTGATACAAATGCTGATGGGGGAGGATGGAGTTGTATCCAAGCAGCACGGATCCGACATATCTCACACGTCATCCTTGTTCTCGGGCGTGGCATTAACAGTAGACACACCGCGTAATGACATGTAAACGTGAGCATGAATGAGGTTCATGTTCACGTTCACGTTCCGCCCCTTGACCCATACAAGGCATCGACAGACGTGAACCCCGCCAATGCCCCGACACAGCCGCCTCATTTATCAATTACACACCTCCAGCAGAAGCACACCAGCCTCGACCGACAAGATGTCGACTGCCAATACCACGCCCTACGACGCAGTGCTCGGCCCCGTGACCGAAGAGACGCGATGCCGATACGTGAGCAAGCGCTGCGAGCTCCCTCGGTCCGTGAAGCGGAACGGTGAGCTGCACCGCTTCTGCGACTACCACCGCATGAAAGCCAATCTCAACCAGCGCAGGGTCGACCGGAAGCGCAAGTTGAAGAACGAAGAAGATCAGTCGGCCGTTTCCCCGTCGAAGCAAGACGAGCCTCTGCAGTCCGACGCGGCTTGGCACTACGACTTGGACCCGAGGGACTTGGACTATCTGGACTACCTGCTGTCATCCGGCAAGGCAGACGAGATTCTGGACGGCGCGGAGAGTCCAGTGGGGCGGTACAGCGATTTCTCGGCGGCTGCGGAGCTCTTTCACCAGTCGCATCAGACGACGGACTAGCTTAACACTCGGCACATATAGTAATAGTACCCACTTGACGGCACACAATACTACTTTTTGTGTTTTTGTTATTTCAGAAAGCAAACCAGAGGGCAGATAAACGCGCACGTCGGGGTCTGTCGATTGTCAAGTTTGGACAGAAACAACTCGTGGAGCCGCGGTATTTGGTGACGCAAACGTGGAACCGCACTAGCACGTGGGGTACTTTAGTGTCGCCTTGACTGCGTCGGCTGCGGCGACGGTACTTGAACGGGGAGGGAGTGCGGAATCTATAGTTCACAAAGAAGAATACGATGGGTTTGCGGCTGATCTAATCGTTGTTGCACTTCCATCTCACATGCCAGTAGCCAATCGTGGTGCATGCACCGGGATCGGAGGCAAGTATGAAGCCATCTCAGAGGATGGTCCACCCTATGCTTTCAACTAGCTCTAAAACTGGATTTTTAGGAACGTACTATTTATTTTCTACCGGCATTACTATGGGAGAAAAAATCAAAATCGAACGATATGCATCATTGTGCAATGCATCAAGTCTTCTAAGCCAACGTCGAGAAAGTCGGGATTTATATACTATTTGACGCGGATACAGCGTGAATAGAATGCCTACGCATGATCACTTTGCTGCTCTATTCTGGAGATGAATGAGGGTTGCAGTGTTTTTCCGATGGCGTGACAGAACTACCGATGCTCCCAAAGAGCGAGCAATACATGAAATGTGATGGCTCCCAACAGCCACTCGGCGAGGGCCACTTCACGAAGCTCAACCTTGAGGACGACACCTTTTGACGTTTTATGAGACCGGGAACGGGCTCCGAGCTTTCGGAATCAATTGGCGAGTTCTCCTCACAACTTCACCGAGCTCAAGTGGGCTGGTTGTTGCGTGTGCATGCAGGAAACCGATGGTCGGACCGTCGGACCGTCGACTCCCTCCATGAAAAGGACGTGTCCGACCCCCGAGTCACCCGTTTGATTAATGATCAGTCGACTGGCCTCGCCTCACCTCATCGAGGGATGCTTTCTAGATTCTGAAGCTGCTGGGTTTTAGAACTTTCTTGAGGCCGAAACTTGATATTGGAACGGATTCAGATGGATTCTATCAGTCGGAGTTGAATTAGGCTGGCCTAGCTTTATGATATCAGGACCAAGGCATAAATTTATACTCACTCATAACACATGTGCAAATAGCATTTTGTGGTGACTACCGTAAAACACAAAAAACGAGAACCCCTATAAACTCGCGCACAGTAATAAAATTAATACCACAGAAGTGCATCCGCCAGTTCTGATACAAAGGCTGATGGAGAAGAGGCGTTGTATCCAAGCAGCTCGAATCCGGCGTAGCTCACACGTCATCCTTGTTCTCGGGCGCGGCATTAGCAGTTGACACATCATGTAGTGACATGTACACGTGAAACGACTCCACGATGAATGAAGTTCATGTTCACGTTCACGTTCACGTTCCGCCCCTTGACCCATACAAGGCATCGACAGATGTGAACCCCGCCAATGCCCCGACACAGCCGCCTCATTTATCAATTACACACCTCCAGCAGAAGCACACCAGCCTCGACCGACAAGATGTCGACTGCCAATACCACGCCCTACGACGCAGTGCTCGGCCCCGTGACCGAAGAGACGCGATGCCGATACGTGAGCAAGCGCTGCGAGCTCCCTCGGTCCGTGAAGCGGAACGGTGAGCTGCACCGCTTCTGCGACTACCACCGCATGAAAGCCAATCTCAACCAGCGCAGGGTCGACCGGAAGCGCAAGTTGAAGAACGAAGAAGATCAGTCGGCCGTTTCCCCGTCGAAGCAAGACGAGCCTCTGCAGTCCGACGCGGCTTGGCACTACGACTTGGACCCGAGGGACTTGGACTATCTGGACTACTTGCTGTCATCCGGCAAGGCAGACGAGATTCTGGACGGCGCGGAGAGTCCAGTGGGGCGGTACAGCGATTTCTCGGCGGCTGCGGAGCTCTTTCATCAGTCGTTCTAGATGGCGGCATAAATACACAATGAGGTCACTGTGTTTTTCACATTTTGGGAAGCATGAATACCTTTAATATAACGTTACTATCACTTGAGTAAACATCCGGATGGATGGCGAGCGCACCAGTTCGATCAGAGGTTTGGTCAGTGAGTGCTGGTTTTCCTTCAAAGACTGAATTATGTTCATGCTTAGCGTATGCCGACTCCTATTGTTGTGTGCCGTACTTGTAGATTGTGTGTACATCTATTCTTCTTTCGATCGCATGCAAGGCGTCTTTGGCCCACAAGCCCCGACGCAATGGTAAATCGTATACATGTAATACACGTATCCAATTGCACCCAAAAATCCAGTTTACAAAATGAACGGGCAGGGTGGACCATCATCACTTCACCGAGGTGCCTGACATCTGAGACGGCTGTGCAACAAGCCCATATTAATCCACAATATGTTTCACTCGTCTTGGGAGATGGGTCCTGGATTCCCAGGTCAGGCACCAATATGGGATAGCTCATCGTGAGCAACAAAGATCGCTGTTCATGGGACAAGCCCCATCGATGCTCTCGTTTTACAATGCTGCAGCGTTGGGACCCCCCCCTCAAATGTTATCACCCCACCTCGAACAGTCAAAGCTGAATTTCACCACGTTTGGTATTATGATGATGTCTGCAACACGTCGACTGCATGTCCATGCACTGCTGCCCCAATTTATTCCTTGCTGGAGTCCCTGCTGGCTGAAAACCACTCAATGCAAATTGG
The DNA here is from genome assembly GCA_001712635.2 of Nothophytophthora sp. Chile5. NCBI lineage: Eukaryota > Oomycota > Peronosporomycetes > Peronosporales > Peronosporaceae > Nothophytophthora > Nothophytophthora sp. Chile5. Next base: position 35,588 of record MBAC02007453.1, read on the forward strand.
CAAGCGTGGGAAGACCACTGATGACCTGGATGCAGCGCATGGGGGCCATGTTTTTAGTGCTTATTATTGAAGAGGCTCCGTTTTTGCCCTACGATTTTGAAGTGTGCGCTGCCTGACGCTCGATCACGTATAGCACAACGTAGCACAGGTGCCAGCAGAACACGATTCATGGTGGCTGTTGACGCATCGAAACGTTGAGTGTGTGCACCCAAACACAAGCAATGTATGTTGACGTTCACAAACGACACGTACCACGAGATGTGACGGGGCTCAGAGACCACGATGCAGTATATCTTTCCTTCTTGACGCTTGAGTTGACCCTGCAGCAGTAATAGCGGACCTGCCAAGTTCGGAAGAAAAAATCCAACTTTACCGGTTAAACCGGTTTTTACGAAACGTCTCAGAATCCAGGCGCTCGAACCGAAGCGAAGGCTGCAATGCTACATCGGGTCATCGGATTCTTTTTGGGTGACATGTGGCAGCAGGGCCTTCGGACACTGAACGACCACTACAAGCGTACCCATACGCTCCTGCTCGACATCAACCAACCCACAGGAATTCCTCGCGCAGAGCCCATACGCAAGGTCGGGCGCGGTCTCCTTTAAAGAAACCCACTGGCATACGTCCCCACAATTCCATTTTGGTTCTCCCAAGGAAGCCACAATAGCCACTACTCTGCCGCGCCCGTCGACAGCCCAACAACGCACAACCTCAATCAACTTATCAACATGAACTCCATGTACAACCAAGTGCCCACCGCGGTTGAAAGCCAGGACATTGGAGTTGGGTACTACCGAACAGACCCCACACTGATCCAACCGAATCAGCCGTCTCCTGTGACTGAAGAGTGCCGATGCCGATACCCCAGCAAGCGATGCGAGCGTCCACGGGCGATCAAGCGCAACGGCGAGATGCACCGATTTTGCGACGCACACCGTGACAGGGCAAACGAAAACCAGCGACGACTGGAGGCGCGACGAAGATTGGAAATGCAGCAAAATTCGTCTGACAGTGGCAAGGAGTCGCCGCATGGATTCGAACCTGCTCAGCACCAAAAGATGGTGGACCAAGACGAAGTACTGTTGTCATCTTCGCCACTTCACTCAGTCATGGCGCAAGATGAACTGGCGTTTCTGAGTCAATTGCTCTCGCAAAACAGCTTGGACGATCTTACGTGGACGGACGATGAGAGATGCAATGTGGCGGATCAGCTCGAGCTCCATACTCCATTCCCTTGTTGAGTGGACAATCTGCAACTGCACAAGAGGGGGAGAGAGAGAGAGAGGGAGAGAGATAACGTCGAAATCGACAGTAGATACTTGAAGAGACAACCACTAGACAGCAACTATGAAATGAAATAGAGCAGTCATTCTCACGCGAGTTGCCATTACTGGGCGTCTTCCGCACTCAGCGTTCTCCCAAGCAAAATGACAGGGCGTGCGGTAAGGCAGAGTTCGCAATCGCACCATCGCTGCCAGCTGTTGAAGTGCAAGCACTAGGCGGGAGCAACTTCACACGATCGCATGCAGGTTCAGCCCGAAGCTGGACATCCGGATGAGTTCTGCTGGAACGAATGCCCACTAATTGCTGTTCAGCAAGAGCATTTCAAAGAGGCACTATAAGATGGATGACTGACAGGACTTGCTGGTACTATGCAAGTGACGTCAGGCCAACGCATATTGACCATTCACTCGCTCGCCAGAAGTCGCAAGCTGTGCATATAGTACAATAAAGATGCCCCTCGTCGAGTCCAGGCACCGGGGTTAACTCCTCAGTAACCGTACTCAATTTCACCTTGAAATTATGCACTGTAGTGTCGATTTTGCTTGTGTCATTTACGCATTTCTGCGTAAATTCAAAGAATGGTGCACTAAACGACCAAGCAACCTTGAAGCATTACGTTCACAGGTTGCGTCGCGAGCGACCGTTCCTACGACCAGGTGTCCTCCAGCTTGAGCAAGAAAGTATCTTTGTATCTCTATGTTTCTGGACGACACTGGCGACCTCGCGATATTGCCAGGTGGCGCCGCAAATTCAAGCCGTAAATGGTTCAGTTGGCGCTCCACGTGCGTCCTCGCTGGATTGGCTACATTCTGCTCCCGCCTGCCGACGAATGCAAGTGGCGTTTTGCATGCCACACGAAAAAAGAAGAAGAACTCAAATGATCAGCAGGGAACGAGTTTTGCGTTCAGCGTCGCGCTCAACACCAAAAGAACCTGCGCTTTCTTATTTTACCCTTGCATTTTAATCTCATTTAAAACAACAGGGTATTGGCATTTGCCGTCTTGAACCCATAACAAACCGAGAGCAATTTCAGTAAGCGTATTACGGCGACAGGCTCACCTAGCAATCTTCTGGCCAGAAGGCTCGCACACATGCCACACGAAAGCACCACGTAAACGCCGCATACGTGCACACCTCCGCATCGTCTCCGATAACGCGTTCCAGGTTTATAGTCAAATCGTAAAACATGTGTGGCGGTGGTAGCGGTGCAGAGCAATACGGCAAAACATGTCGTTTGCCAACAACACTGGGTACGCAAACGCACTTCACAGGTTTTTGGAATCAGCACTACGATACGGAGGGATTACGCGCTCAGCTGCTGCTCACACGTTATGCTGCCCTCATCTGCAACGCAAGCGAAGCAAAACGGTGGGCTGGAGGAGGAGGGGCAACCTAGCCTCACTCTTCAATCGACCAGCTTCCAGCCAACCAGACCTCGCCGGCAATGAGTTCCAACGGCCAGCAGTCAGCAGGTAGCGCCGCCAGCATGTTCCACTTCCCGGCCGCGTCGATTGGGCACTCGCTGCGAGTCCGCGACAAGCAGCGCTGCTGTTACCCTAGCAAGCGCTGCCAGAATCTGCGCGTGATGAAGCGCAACGGAGAATTACACCGCTTGTGCGAGTACCACCGCGCGAAGGCCAACGTGAACCAGCGGCGGCTCGAGCAGCGCCGCCGTATGCGGAACAGTGAATCCAACCAAGAAGTGCCAAAGGCGACAAGAGCAATGCCAGAGGAGAGTGCGAGGTCCCAGCGCTACTCCATGCCGGACCTCTCGCAGCCGCAGGCGGAGGACTTGGAGCTGGATGAGGGGGAGATGAAATTCCTGGACGAGTTTCTGTCCCAGACCGACATCGAGCTGTCGCCAGTCCACACCGTCATGCCGAGTGGCTATATGCAGGACTTCATCGACGGGAACGCGGACGTCCGCATGTCCATTTAGAGAGTTGGTGTTTTCTCAGTGCGGAGGCAAGCCGTAATAGTGCTTCAACGATAAGTGCGCATTCACCATAAACGTGTGCAAAAGCAAAGCGAAGCCGCAGACCAAATTGTATGTGTTCGCCGTTATTTCGCTGGTGGGATTGACCCATATTCTGTGAGTGATCTATATTATAGTGTTGTCTTCGGAGGGCCTGTGTGCCTTTCCTCATGACCAAGAGCGCTTGCTTCCTTCCACACGGAGGAACTCATGGTAATACACGATTATTGAGTTATCTTCGAAGACCTAGAGGCTGGTTCGAGTGAGCGCCGCGCGCTGTAGTATTTAGTTAAGACCGTGCATTCGCTTTTGCATGGGCGGGGAATTTGAGGCAGATTTGGGACAGGAAGTGTCTTCACGGGCAGTGAGCGGCACTTCGGCTTCCAGGCTCTTCGTTGACGTCCAACAGGTCCTGCAGGATTCGAATATCGTCTGCTTCAAGGCTGGCTGGAGGTGGCACTTCGTGAACAGTCGTATTCGCGGTGCCACTCGGCTGTACAGACACCCCTGACGCTCCGGACATGTCACCTAGCATCGCTGGCATTGGTGGGGCGGATGAATGCGCTGGCTCCTGTTGAAACTTGCGCTTGTGTTCCAGTCGGCGCTGGTTGTAGTTGGCCTTCTGACGGTGAAGCTCGCAGAACTTGTGCAGCTCGCCGTTGGGTTTCAAAGCTCGCGGATTATCGCAGCGCTTGCTCGGGTACAGGCAGGTCGCGCCTTCGTCGGCTGCGGGGGCTGTCTTGGCCTGACCAGTGCTCATACTAGCCGGGGGAGGAGAGAGCGGCCTTTTGCGTGGATGGACGCCAATTGGGAAGTGCAACGCCGCATCTCAGGCGAGGGAGGTTGTGGAGCGTGGAGTGGGTTGTGTTGCTCTGTTCCCTTTTGAACCTATATAATCCCCATAGTCTTCGCTGCACCAACAACACAAAACGCAGCAAGCTGGCGAAATCAACCCAATAACTCGGAAACGAGGTAGCAGCACTGAACCGCTGGTGCATGATCTTTGAGTACTCTGTGCATCTGCAAGTGTGGAAGAAAGAAAATCAACAGCTCACTGGCACCACGCCTGGCCTCGTTCGCGCTTATGAGCGTGTCGCAGCAACTTCAAGGCTACGAACATTTTGGTTAAACCGTCGAGCTGTGTAGTGGAGCTTTATCGGCGGTGCTTGCTGACGGTGATACCAGTAAGCACGTCCGGTAGCTGAGGCCATTGCCAAAATGATATCGCGTCGAGAGATTTTCCGTTGCCTCGCCACTCCATAGTGGGTTGCCTGGCTCCAACTGGAGCGAAGAAAACTGGGTCCAGAACAGCTACATGTCCATTCCAACCGAGCCGATGGCAACACACGCAGTGCACATGTGCAAGAATGGCATGATACATCGCACCATGAAGAGGAGAAAAAAAACTTGACGTCCAGTCCACCAAACATGGACATGCAGGTGAGATACTGTAGCTGCCACCAACCCAACATGTTCAACAACGTGCACTTGCGAATGAAGTTGTAGTTTATCGAGAAGCGGCCTTTTGGCCTTGGTATCGAGTTATAGAATAACTACCGCGGTTTCCCTGGCCGCAGCAAAATCTGCTGGACCTGGGTGAATTTGTCGCGTTTGGTCCACAAGATTGGATGACGGGAAATTGGCAGATCAATTCCTTACTCATTATTGGTTGCATGTGACTGTGAATATTAGGAGGGAGTAAATTGTGGCCAGTCAAATTTGCAGTCGTCCACAGTCGGGTAGGATACTTTTGCAATAAGGCTTAGCACTTACGGTTGCTTTATCTGGGTAACTCGGGCGCGCTGTTCTTACAATTGCTTTATAAGGTTGGCAGTCGGGTATGCAGGGTAAGCGAGCGTTGAAAACCAATCGTGCAGGTTGGGATTCCACGAAATAAATGCGTCACAGCCACGCAGCGTCGCAAGTGTATCAGCGGGTGATGTTTACGTTTTGAAGTATTTATGCAATCCAACTTGTTGGCGATTTCTGGCATTATAAAACTCTCTTGCTTTCCTTGTTGAAGCTCCACTGCACTTCAACTCCCCTTCATTATCAGATCTGAGTCCTCAGGCCTGCTCTGCTTTGCGTAACGAAGAGTGCAAAATAGTGAGCAGCT
>MBAC02007454.1:0-14587 GCA_001712635.2 Nothophytophthora sp. Chile5
TCTTCGACGCGGACGCTTGCATCGCGCTGAACGACAACTTCGTGAAGCTCGTGTCGTGGTACGACAACGAGTGGGGCTACTCGAACCGTCTGGTGGACCTGGTGCTGCACATGAGCACGGTCGACAACTAGAGTTGGTCTGCGGAGGTTTGATTCCCAGTGTATAGTTGGCTTCATCTCGCTTTGGTGAAAGGCTTTTAAGTTGAATCCAATGGCATTTTCTTTCTTTCTTTTGTGTGCGGAGTTGAACCGATGTGTTGATATAGATGGCTTTTTCATGTTGTTCTCGTCACTGAGTGTGCAGACGGCGTGTCGTTCTCCAGTCAATCGTTTGTACGAAGCTAATGAGAAACAAGTGAAGACACGCGATAGGACTGGCGTGGAGTGTGCGTGAGGCAAGCACAACATGGATACTATCCTATGGATACTTCCGGTCTCTCCGCTCGTATCTTTCTGGGCGATTTCAGCGCTTCGATTTGTCGATCGCCACCGCTTCCTAGGATTCTGGGCGTGGATGAACTGCACTTGGTCGAGACCGACATCCCGAGACGTCTTGCGTACACGACAGTCAGACCGCGCTATGACCGCACCAGCACATATTCTCCTTCCTGATCTCCCGCCCTGCTATCGAGTCGCGGGTTGATATTACCATGGCGCTCGTGAGCTTTGGCTGCGAATGGACGACGTTGCTTGTTTCGCGTGCTGCAGCACCATTCACGTCGGCTGGAAAGGAGCCATCGTCGACACCGCCTTCCTTTCGGATGCCAACACGCACCACTTCCTTCGCTGCCGATATCAGAAGGAGATTGTTTCTTGGATTTTCGGGGTTAGTCGTCGCCGCATACGCTGTGCACTACCTGTACGTGAAAATGGATTTGCGTTCGTCTTGAGCTCCTTGGGATGGATTTCCCAATGCCTACCTCTATAATAACAGCGCCACCGTCCAGGCCGGAGAGAGAGAGAGAGAGAGACCACAGAGACGGAGAGAAGGACCCTGTTCCGCTTCAAGAAGCCCGCGCCTGCCCTGGGCGGGTGGCCCACTTGAGCGCGAGGGAGGGGGTTCTGCGGCTATGCCGTCTCACTGTGCGCCCGTGGCGCGTTGGCTTGGCCGTTGACCGCCTGCATGCCGCCTTCCATGCAGATCTCGTAGCACGTGGTGCACACGCGGCTGTTCGTCGAGCCCTTCTCGGCCTTGTTCTTCTTGCCGCGGCGACGCGCCGGGAACGGCAGCTTCTTGGCGCGGATGTGGCAGTTCGAGCACGCCGAGCACAGCACGCGGCCACACATGCGGCAGTGATGCCGACGCGTGCCCAGACTGCCGAACTTCTTATGGCACTCCATGCACGTCGGGCGCGCGTTGTCGGGCACCCACACGGGCGGATGGGCCACCTTCGTCAGCAGCATCTTGAGCTGCGCGTGGTCCACCTTGTCAAACACCGTCTTGCCCGCCTCGTCCTTCAGATCCAGGCGAGCGCCGTGACGCACGAGACGGGTCGCGATCTGCAGCAGACCCTTGTCCAGCGCGACATGCAGGATCGTCGACTTGTCCACCGGCGCGTTCGGGTTCGCGCGGTGCTGCAGCAGGATCTCCGTCATCGTGGGATCGTCGCGCGTGACCGTCAAGATGTGGACGCCCAGCGGCGTCTGGTTGCGCATGTTGAGGAAGTTCACGTCGGCGCCGCACTCGAGCAGCACCTTGGTCATCCGCCGCGACTTGGCGGCCGCCAGATGCAGCGCCGTGTTGCGTCGGTTGTCGGCCACGTTCACGATGGAGCCGCGCAGCTGAGGCATCAGCAGCGCCTGCACGACGCCCAAGTGGCCGCCGCGGATGGCAAAGTGCAGCGCCGTCTGGCCGAACATCGGGTCGCGGCGCAAGATGTCCGTCCCCGCCTGGATCACCAAGGCGTTCACGAGCACGATGTCGCCGGCTCGAGCGGCTTGCAGCAGCGGCGTGAGGCCATCGGGCGACGTGCCGCCCATGGACGGACGCATGTTGTTGCTGCTCGTACGGCGGTAGCCGTCGTCCATGCGCATGAGCGCGTTGCCCATTTCCGTGGGACGGCCGCCGCTATTGGACCCCGAGCCGTTGGCGGACCCGGGCGCGCCGAAGTTGTTGGGCATGAGGCTGTCGCGGAACTGCGTGCTGCTGCTCTCGCGCATGTTGATCATCTGCTCCACGTCAAAGCTGCTGGCTTGCTGCACGCGGCGGTAGTCGTAGCCGTCGCCCCCCGTCGGCGCGGAGGCTGGCGGAGGCCGACCGCCGCCATCGTACAGATCGTCGTCCTCCGCGCCTTGCGAGTAGAGCGACGACGCCTTCGTGTTCTCGTACGCGTAGCCGCTAGCGCTGGCGCTGCTGGTGCTGTTGCTGTTACCGCTGATGCTGTTGCTGGTGGTGGGGTTGCTCCCGCCCGCGGGCGCCGTGGCCGCGTACTGCTGGTCCTGTGGGGAGTACGGCGACTGGTACTTGTGCTGCTGCTGGTAGTCGCCGCGCAGGTCGTCGATGTCCACTTCCGTCGCCGGCATCGTCCTCGTGTTCCCGCGAAATGGGAATACACGCACGCGGCTTTCCCCCAACGAAGAGAGAGAGAGAGAGAGAGCGCCAAGAGAACGCGCGACGCGAACACTCACGTGCGACGACCGGACGAAAAGTGGGCAGACGACGGAGACGCGGGAAGGCGGGAGCGCACGTAGAGTAGCGGGCGGAGGGCGCGCGCGACAGAGAGATACTCGAAACGCCCGGCGTTTCGGTCGGGGGGCGACGAGTACTGGAGGGACGCCTACCTGCCTGTGCGCGAGCGAGCGAGCGACTGACGGACGGGACGGACGGACGGACGAGACGGCTGAAGCTGGCGTATTCTATTGTGACGGGGGAGAGAAGGAAGCTTCCTTCCTGGCTTGGCGTCTCTGTCGCCCAACTTTCTGTCCGCCGCCCTCCACAACCTCAAGCGCTGGAGGGTTAACAGAGCTGAATGGCGATTGGGCGACGAGGAGGGGGACTGAACCGAAGCGAAACCCAACCCAGGCAGCCGCCTCGAGGGTTTTGGACTGGGTTTCGCTATGGAAACCCTGTGGGAAGTCAGCGCAAAATGAGCCGAAAGAGAGAAGCGAGCGCCGACAAAAGAGGAGGTAGTTTACCGTAGATTACGGCCGACCGCCGCCGCATCTCTTGTTCACGGATTGCTGTGAAAAGAAAAAGGCGGGTGAGGACCAAATGCGGGTATTGGCGCTGACCTGTGGGGATCTGTGATGTTCTGAACAGAATGCTATTACGCATCAGCGCAGAGGTACCCGGACTTGGCGAGAATCGACTTGTAGGTGCGGTTTACGCTCGAGGTCTGGTGCGTTGTTGGGTACAGTGCCGTAGTTTTCGCTGTTGAGAAGTGGGAATTTATTCCTGAGCCAGATTGGATCCGAATCCGGACGCAGCGCGCTCCTTGTACCCTCTTTTGGCTCTGCGAAGCCGAACAAAATTTTCGAGAGCGATCAAAGAGCATCAGCATTCGCCTTCAGGATGGACCTTTACTTCAAAGAATATTGATTTTGATATATGTGATGGATTCGAAGGAATGATTATGGATACACGCAGAAAGAATGGAGCCACTTGATAATATATTAGGAAAGCGCCGCGGCAGTCGGCTCATTGTGATCGATCCTTCGTGCTTCCACGTGATTGAACCAGATTTTGATCAGCCGCTGATTCCGGGCCGGAAGCGTCTGAATCCCATCAGGGATCCTGACGGGACGTCAAAGGCACGTCGATGGGAGTCAAACGCTGAAGGGACACACACTGGCCAGGCATTTTCTTGAGCGCTGTCTGTTTCTGCATCGCATGGCGGGCATCTGAACTGCTGGCGTAACTTACCACCATTACAGTACGGCACATGCCCTGAAGTGGTTCAAACGGAGAGCAGTCTTCGTGGCTGCGCGCGAGCGAAACCAGTGGCAAGTAAGTGCGACGTCCATCAACGGCAGCATTGCGCGTCAGCCACCCCCCGCATCTGTGCGTGCGCGGCTATTTCGGTTGGCTACAAACTGTCACCCACAAGGCGAAGTCTTCCCAGAGGGGATCAATTCAGCGTGTTGGCGCCTACAGTATTACGACAGCTCGCTCACGCCAGTCAATCCGTTACCGATAGAGTTACGTGCATTCTGTCGTTGGCAGTGTGACACACAAACATATCTCGTCCACACAAGCGGCGGTGTTTCTCCCACACTGTTGGCAATCTTTTGACGTTTGCCTTTTTTTTAAGGCCTAGCCTAATTCGAAATTGAGCGAGATCACGCAAAGCGCACCACCGCAACGAGGTTGTCCATCGACTTATGCCGGGAGTACGAGGTATTCCTTTCCACGAAGGCGCCCGCACTTCCAGCCCTCTCCTTCTCTCTTGTCATTTCAACCAACAGTTGCGAACACCTCCCGCGAAACGAGCACTTTGGCGGAAAGGACTAATTGCTTTGAGTAACCACCGTGTTTTGTCAAAACCACAGACAATTCCATGCTATTTCGTGTTAGCCGCCACATCGCAAATATCGATTGACGGAGGATACAGCCACAACCTCGAAAAACGGACGTCATCCTTCAACAAACCACCAAGCACCAAACGTTATGCCTCAGGATGCACTACCGTAACAGAGGCAAAGCAAACGTGTAACCAAAGTACCAGGTTCATGGATCGCTCTTGCTTTCGCTCTAGCGCAATCGCCGCCTTTGCACGCTCCTTCCAGCAAAGAGAGACAACGCCAGCGCTGTTCTGGTCGCTAAGGTGTGAGATTGTCGTTGATCTGGTTGTTTGGGTTCCGGATGCCTGCGAGGTACGAGGCGACCCACTGGTCCGTGTTCTGGTCGCGTCCATTGAGCGTGGTCTTGCCATAGAGAAAGCGGTCGCATGGGTATCCGCCTCCATTCGCCATTGATATGTTGTTGCCACGGTAGCCCTGCGGCCCACGGTAGAAGGCCGGGCAATCCAAGCACTCGCTTATAGTCTGTTGTCCGGGGGTCACGGAGTATTTGCCGTTGGGACATGGCCCCGAGCACTCGCTTGTAGTCAAACCGGGGGACGACCCGTAAACGCCGGCGGGGCAAATCTTGCACTCCAAGATGCTCCTGGCGCCAACCTTGTCGTTGTAGGTGCCTTTCGGGCACTTGGCCGTACAATCTTTCGTGACCAGACCGGGGCTGTCGCCGTAGACTCCACGCGGGCAAAATTCGCACTCCCCGAGGGAGATCCCCGCTCCAGCCGGTCGGTACATGCCTCGCGGACACTTCACGGGACTGGGCTGCACTCCTAGGTACATGCGCGCTGCATATAGACAAGGGCATGCAGCATCGATGTGTTAGGGAGGGCGAAAGTGTGTGGCGCGATACCGGTCGTCTCGTACTCTGAGCGATCTCCTGCTGAGGCCAGACGACGCGTAAGTGCTGCACGGTCTGCTCGTGGTCAGCGAAGGCGTGTTGATCATACGCTGCATGAAGTGAAAGCACATTGGACGGTCATGTCAGCCCAATCGCTCTTGCTTTTTTTTTCTGAAGGAATAGAGAAGTGCAGTGCAGATGGGAAAGTGGTGTCGGCACCAAGACTGCCCTCTCTAATACACGAACCGATTAAGAACATGCAGTTCAGTAGTGCAGCGCACACAACCAAGCGCGTGCGAAGGGAGAACGCCCGCGCTTCATCACCCGCGCTTCTCCGCTGAGTCGTCATCGCCTCGAAGAACACGAGGAAGAGCAGTCGGGCCAAGCAACGGCTTCGATAACGACCGCCAAATGCCCTGCCTCCTGCATCGCGAAAGGTTATTTATACCAGTGCCGAACGAAGCTTCTGGATGGTTTCTTCTCAGCTAATAACCGCCGCTGGCTTCGCGGTTCAGCGCCTCGACCTTCGACAAGATGCGGCAGATGTTGCGTCTGGATACCTCATCCGCGACAACCTCGTCGTACAGACGCTCGAGCTCGCCGATGAACCCTGGCTCCGCTTCAACGATGGAGTTGTAGCATTGCGGATAGACGCAGAAGTTGCCCAGTGAAAACAGCACAATTCGTCGCGAAGCTGTGCTTGTGTCGGTCATGGCCAGCTCGAACAGCTCCCACGGGGCTTGGTGCGCACACAGATCGCCACAGAGCTCGTCTGAATTGCGAATCAAGTTGCCAAGCGCGCCGCCCGCGTTGGACCGCGTTTTCTCCTCGTGATTGTGGAGGTTCTGGATCAGAAAGGGGATCGCCGGGCGAAGCTCGTCGTACAGGTCGTCGTTGTGGAAAGCTGCGTTACCGAGGGCGAAGCACGCAAAGCGGCGCACGTAGTTGTCCTGGTCCGAGAGTCCGCGAATCACTCCAGCCAAAATCGTGCTGGACGAGCTCCCGCTAAGCGGCGCAATGAAGCGGCGGTAGAAGAGCGTGGAATGGCGGCATAAATTGCCGATACAGTTCAGCGTTTTCGCTCTCACCATCGCCTCCGGGTGCTGCATCAACTCGTAAAACTCGGGTAGGAGATCTGCCTGCAGGATGCATTCGCAATTTTCCAGGGAGCTGCGTGCTAGCTGGCTGACAATGGACAGCGTATCGATGGTCAACGATGGGGAGCAGCTGCTGCGGAGCATAGCGCATTCTTTGACCACCATCATCCCTTCGGCCTCCACAAACTGCAAGCCAAAGTGGGTGGAGCTCGTCACCAGTCGAGACAGAAAGCTGATGGGCAATTCCAGTACGGACGCTTCGAGCTGCAGTTCTTTCGTCGAGAAAACGAACCGAAGGACACCCAGGAGGTGCTGCACGCATTTCGCATCGTAGAGAATCTCTTGCGTATCCACAAGCCATTCCTCCGACACGTTGTGCATGAAGGGGATGCCCAGCACTTTCACCGTGGCGTGCACGAGAGCTTTCACCGCGTTGCTTCCGCCGCCAACCACCTCTGGCCAATGGAACAGGTATTCAATATGCTTCAGGTCCAGCAGCTTCACCAGAAGCGACAGCAGGCGCTCATTCAGAGCGATCTCCACCTGGGGTTCACTGCATTTCACCTCCCGAACCGTCCGCATCAGCTTCAGAAAGCAGAATAGACCCCATGGTGACAGCAGATCGCCCCCGCTGGTTGCCATCATGTCGCTCAGAACCTCCCACACAAAGGCTTGCTCAAACACTGCGATGAACACCTTCATCGCGTTCGGGAGGTGTGAGTTCTTGGTGTGGTCATTCTCGTCGAGCTCAGGATCCGACGGCTCTTTCACAGCTTTCGCCGCTACTCGCAGGAAGAATACGATCCCAGAGTCAAGTAATCCCTGCGCACGTATGTTGTAGCTCGTGAGCATCTGAGCGCTGTCACTCATGGCGTAGTCGCCGTCGTCTGCATCCGTCGCGGCGTTGCGGAAGAGGCGAAACATGGCGTTTGAGCTGCTAGAAGTGAGAACTCCATGAACGACAAGATTCCAAAGCTCAGCATCTTGCGAGGCCAAAGCGGAGAGCTGACCCTCACGGCTTAACGCTGTTTCGTCGATGTTGCCGGACTCGATCACGTCAGCAAAAAACATGGCTAGAGCGCTTAGCAGTGCGACATTGCGCTCATGTTGGAGCAGTGGGAACAGCGTTTGGGCGGAGTGCCACACTTGGCGCTTCGTAAGGATCCCGCGACGCAAAATCACCGACAGGAATTCGATCGCAAAGTATTTCTCAATCTGGTGCAGAGCTCCACACGAGACCCCCCACAGCACAATGCTGATGATGTCCGCACTGTGATCATCATGAAGTTGCACGGTCGGTGTCATCAATTTCTTCGAAAGGGGTCCAGATGACCGGCAAACGTGAAGAAGGAGCTTCAAAATGCAGCACGTCGTGGATTGATCGGCATCCTCTTCGCCCTCGTCGTCTTCCACGTCATTATTACCACTTTTGCTGCCACCGCCACGACTGCTTCTCTGCAGGATGCGCTCATTAAGCTCATCCCGAAGTAAGGCAATCAACTCGCCAATCCCATTCTTGAGCAACTGCGACCCGACCTCTGAGTGGACTTTGACACGAAGCTTGTACAGATGCTTGACGTCTCGAAGAGTTGAGCTTCCAATGGGAAGCATATCATCCCGCACCAAAGTCATGACAGGGAACGGGTGAAGAGGACCCCAGCTTCTGCCGTCAGGCTGAACAAACGCGGCCAATGCAAACACAGAGTAGAGACCCAAATCCCGGCCATCTTTGGAAATTCTCCCACCTGGGGATCGCGAGCTTGCCGACGACTGTAAGGTCTCACAGAGGGTTTGAATCACGCCAGAGGAATGCACAACCTCGAGCAACATCGTCAGTTTTTGCGAGCGGTCGATCATTGACCCCAGCCACTTGAGCGCTTTCGACTGAGATGCGACCGCACGCCTCTCCTTGCAGGTCAATACAGCCATTATCGCCTTGATGTCACTCCTGCAAAACTCTCGGTAGTTCAGCTCTTTCACGAGCTCATTGTCAATTTCAATCGCATTGATGACCGTTGTGAACATCATGCAGCATCGCACCACTTGGTACACTGTGTCGCTGACTGTGTCACCACCAGCTTGGAATTCTGCGTCAGTGTCCACCAAGGCGCCCAAGAACAGATGCATACTGTCCTTGATTTGGATCAATCTGTCGACTCTGGTCAGATGGTCGAGGTGCTTCAAGATAATCCCCAATGAGCGGTACTGAAGGTTCAGCAGTGAGTGGGTTGCTGAAACAATATCACTTGATACATCTTGGGACGGAATCCGCGACAGCAAACCAACGGCACGAATGACGAGAGGGTCTTCAACCAGTTTGGCGTCCACTTGCTCCAGTGCCAATTCCTTGCAGATCTGATCCCATACACGTTGAAATTCGTCCGTTGCAACTGCGTGAACAGGGCTGGACGCACGCCCATTGTTTTCTTTCTTCGTCGAAGATTCACGTGGCGTATTTCTGTCAGCCAAGCCAAGGGCCTCAATATTCGAGAGCTGTCTTCCCGTCTCCGGATCGCATATCTTCCATTCATCACAAGACCGTAGTCGCTCGACACTGGGCTTCACTTTTTTCTCGGAGTGTCCACCAGATGAAGGGTGCACCGCGTTCTCATTGAAAAACCGCGGCAGGACGCGCACCTGCCGTTCCAGCTGCAGGCGCGCCTCTAACTGCTCTGGAGTCTCCACCACAAACGGATGCTGCAAGATCTCTGGCCACGTAAGACGTTGGGCCGGATCTTTATTGAGCAGCCCCTTCAGAAAGCTCTGGAAATCCGGCGACATCGTCGACGGATAGTTCACAGGCTCACGCACAATCATCTGGATCAGTGTCACGATGCGATCCGTGTAGAAGGGCGGCCGTCCTACCGCCAACTCATACAGGATCACGCCCAAAGACCAGAGGTCGACGGTGTAGTTGTACGGCTGCTCTTGCACCAGCTCCGGCGCCATGTACAAAGGCGTGCCTTTGATCGACCTCAGCAGACTCGTATCGTGCGAAATCGCGCGCGCAAAGCCGAAGTCGCAGAGCTTGATCTGCTGCTTGGAGCCAATGAGGATGTTTTGCGGCTTCATGTCGCGATGGATAATGCGGTTCGAGTGCAGCACGTGAAGCGCCTGGATGAGCTGAATCGCGATCTTCCGGATCTCTGGCTCGGGGAGCGTGTGCTCGTCCTCCAAGACCTGGAACAGCTCCCCCTGCGCGTACTCGATCACCATGCAAAACTCGCCCTCCGTCTCGAAGGAATCCAGCATGGCGATGATGTTGCAGTGGTTCAGCGGCCGCAGAATGTTGATCTACGGGAGCGTGGTATGATAGCGTCGCACAAGAACAAGTAAGAAAATATATAACAGATACCGTGTAAATAGATTTCGACGCACCCGTTAACTACGAGTCAATGGAAAGACGCACCTCTTGCCGCAGGTTTTCCAGATCGCGCGCGCTCTTGCCTTGCTTCGTGACGAACTTAAGAGCCACGATGTGCCCCGAGAACTTCCGGCGGCCACGGTACACCTTCCCAAAGGAGCCCTCTCCGATGCGCTCGAGGATGTGGTAGTTCTCCATCGGCTCTGTCAGCGAAGAGCGCTCGTTCCTCCACGCTTCCCTTGCTCTGCTGATGCTTTTCTGTGGTTTTGCTGAAGGTCGCGTGGGGAAATTGACAGAAATAAGATGAGAGTGTTGGTCGCTTTGACCAACTAGGTACGGTGGACCACACTAAGTTGGCTTCGAGTTCACTTCAACGAACTTCACTCTTGACATTTGGAGAGGGTTTCATACTCGCCGTTTATTACGTAACGGTTCTTCTTGGACACAGCGGATCCATGTCATGTGCATCAGTTGCAGAAGGATCGAATCGTCACTCGCTTCTCAGAGATAGAAGATCAGGCAGATTGGATTCGATCCTGGATCAATATTGGCCGCGAAGTGTGGAACGACGGAAGATGATACTCTCACTGTCATGATAAGCGACATGTGACGTGGATGGAATTGAGGGGAACATTTGCCCCTTCGATCTGTTTTCTGCTATGCAGAGTGTTGCTCCTCACTTCATCTCAAATGATGGCCCTAGCTACGAGTCCTCCTCTGTTCGACTTCCATGCATGTTGCATAATGCACTAGTACGATTGTAGTGCTTCGTACCAATATAGCAAGCCTTCTTCTCTGTTCAATTTCCATGCATCTATTAGGCGGGCGTAGCAAATACGAAGTTGCCGGTGACGACGCTCCCGTCCTGCAGCACAAGGTGGTCTGGGCAGAGCAGGTTCTGGGCGTTGGATCGCGCGCAGAAGTCGCTCTTGAGGCCTTGACTATTGACAGTCAGCACGCGCACATAATAGATCTTGCTGGAATCCAGCGCGGTGATGATCGCCGACGCGGCGGTGACGCTAGTCTCGGTGGCCAAGGAGAAGTCGCTGGTTTCGGCACATTGCACCAAGTAGCTCTCGAGGCTGGCGCCACCGAAAACCATATCTAACCCATTCAGGATGGGGCAGCTCTGAGGCGCCAATAGCGTTCCAGCGCAAGGCAAGCCATGTGCCGGCACCCGCGGCGGCTGCCACATGACCTGCAGTTGCCCCGCGGTGGCGGTGGCCGCGACAGCTAACGAGTTCGGCTTGCCCGGGCGAGTTGTAGTGGGCGTCAGCGACACGGGGGTCGAGGTCTGGGGGATGCCCTGGCCACCCCGGTTCCTGGCGAACACACGCACATAGTAGGGTGTGCCGGGCGTGAGCAGTGTGATAGTGTACGAACGCTGGGTCGGGTCATTGATAATGGCGGTAGTGCTCGAGGCCAGTGCGAGCGAGTTGAAGCCAGCCGCCACGTCCCACTGCACAAGGTATCCTGCGACGGCGTCACCGCCGTCGTCGGAAGGTGGAGCCCAGCTTACTGTGAGCATCGTTGCGCTTGTGACACCCAGTGCCACTTGAGTGGGCGCACTGGGTGTTGTGTAGGGTTGCAGCGCCACAGGTGACGAGAGCTGGAACTGCCCGAAACCTTGGGAATTGCGCGCTCTGATGCGTACGTAGTAGCGTGTGCCTTTCGTGAGAGACGATATAATGCGACGATAGGGCGCGCTCACACCACTAGGCAGTAGCACAAGCGCCGAGCTCAGGGACGTGAAGGCCGTGTCTGTCGACCATTGTACTTCGTAACCCGTGACAGCATCACCTCCGTCATCTTCTGGAGGGTTGAAGAGCACCACGAGCTCCGAGACCGTGAGCACTGCAAGCGTCACGCCCGTGGGAGGCCCAGGAGCCACCATGGGTTTCTGGGGTGTCGGTGCGATACTTGGCTGACCGAAACCCACCTGATTGTACGCGAAGACCCGCACGTAGTATAGCTCTCCTTTGTTGAGAATGCCTGTGTCGGGGACCACGTGACTACCCACACAGATCGGGGGCATTACACCGGCCCTCACTTTAGTGACGATGACATCGTATGTTGCATCGCACGCCGTCAGCGCAGGATCGCACGCCAACGTAATTTGTGCTGCTGCCAATGAAAAATCATCACCGCCGTCGAGAAACGTGACTGTCCACGTGAAGCCCCCATCGTCAGCTTCTAGAGCACTACGTGTGACCACCACCCCGTCCGACAGCAGCGCAAGGTGCTCCAGCTTGGACTGGACCGAACCTGACTTCTCGAGACGTCCGAAGGGGTAAGCGCTGTCAGAAGTGCACGATGAACCTGGGTCCGCAGAGACTGTGCAGAACACGCCCGATGGCGTATTATTGGCAGAGGCTGCCTCATCGCGCGCGGTGGCCACAGCATTCCACGGGATGGGGTCGGAGAGCTCCACGGCGTTATTTCGTGTAAGTTCCAGCTTGAAGTAACCACTCGAGATTTTGTTCGTCGACGCGGCGCTGGTGCGCACTGTCGTTATGTGCCAAATAGCGGGGGTCGGTGCCGTAGGACACCAGAGGTCCTGCTGGCCTCGATCAGTAAATAGAGACGACGAGTCAAACTCCACGCGGTACATCCACACGACACTGCCACCATCGCTCACAGGGGCGGACCACGTCGCGAGCAGCTGTGTGGCTACACCGGGGTTCACGCCCACGCTCACGTTTGAGGGGGGGCCAGGCACCTGCTGAGGAGGCGTCACACTCGGGGGCGATATTCGTGCACGCGCACCAAACCCCAACGCATTCTTCGCTGTCACCGCTGCCAAGTACGTTTGGCCGGGCGTCAGGCTCGGGATGGCGTATGTCAACGTACTTGCATCCAGCGTGTCAAAGAGCGCGTAGTCCACCGCAGCTTCGCCAGGCGATGCTAGTGCTGCCACTGCTGCGACGCCTGGCGAGGCCACTAACTCTAAGTCTGCGATGTCTGAAGACCACGATCCGGGGCACATCGCGTGGCTACCGGGCAGACAAAGCACCCCGTTTGCGGCAACGGCGTTGTCGCCGTCTTTCACGCCCAGAAACGCGTCTGCCGGTGTCAGTTTAGACGCATCCACGATAAGAGGCGGCAGGTTGCCGACGTTCGATTGGAAGGTGATCGTCCAGACCTTTCCATTCGACCAGGTCTGTTCATTCAACAACATAGACTCCAAGTGTACGGTCACGACTCCGATGGTGGGTAGAGCCTCCAGTGCCATCTTGAGATTGGCCGCGCTAGCACTCGCCGGCACGAAATTAGTCCAGGCTGAGCCCTTGTAGCTCAGCCTGAAGTAGCCTCCCACAGAATCGGTCGCGTGGTAGCTTACTAGCACCTGCACCTCAGGTTTCCCCGGAAAGGAGGTGACAACCGGTGTAGCGATGCCGGATTTGATCTCAAAGACCCTCCCGGAGACGTCCGAGCCGTCCACCACGGCGCCTAACTCGAACTGGATCGTGGGTTGGTCGCCTGCGTTCACATTCACGTTGTCGAACGTCACCGTCCACTGGTAACCCTGAACGACGTTCACAGTAGAACGTGAGACCTCAACGTGCCCTATTGGTGACGTTCCGCCAGTCGTGATACCCATGAGAGCGCTGCGCATGTTCTCCGGCGAGACATCCATAGCCATTGGCTCTGAGTCACCACCACCAAACCAGAGTTTGAACGGCGCTTCACTCGGTGGTGTAGTCCACTTCAGCTCGATCACTTGCACTTCTGGCCTTGATTCGGCACGCCACCACTCGATCCTGTATCCCGTGAGTGCCAGGCCACCACTGAGCACGGGCTTCTGCCACGTCACCGTCGCGGCATCGATGGGCGCCTGTGAAGTGGTTAACGTGCTCACCTTGACGTCCGCAGGTTCGTCAGGATGCCGTGTTGGTGCCTGAGGGGTCGGCGCGAGAGTTGAGCGGCTGTATCCAACTGAATTTTTAGCCTTCACCTGAACAAAGTAGAGCGTGCCCGTGGCGAGTCTCGTAAGATAATAGACACGGGGTCCACCCTCATAAAGCTCCGAGATAGAGTCACTTGTTGTGTCCACCTCAATAGGGACACTCTTCGCAGCTGAGTCAAACGTTGAAACCGTGTCCACATCGATCCAAAAGGCGGTGAGCGCCGCGCCACCCTCACCCTTTCCGTCTCGTGTGGACGGCTGAATCTGTAGCTCAAGTATTGTATCGGAGAATGGGTAGAGGAATACCGATAGCGGTGGGTCCGGTACTTGGTCCTGCGTCATCGCAGACAGCGGGAAACTCCACTTGCGATTGTCAGGTGGGCTGCCGCTCAACGCAATAGTCTGCACGGGTACAGAGTTCACGGCCGCCACTCGCACAAAGTAGGTCTTGGTCATCGTAAGGCTTGAGATGGTGAAGCGGAACGGCGGTGAGCCTTGGATCTGGGCACCAAAGACTACTGCTGGTGGGTAAGTGTAGTAGTAGATCGGGTACGCCCTCACGTGAAAGCTGCCGCAGTTATGACCGCTAACAACGTGCACTTCCGTGGAACTTACGACGGCGTCTACCTCCAGCACGCACGTTTCGTCGGCAATTGTGAATTTTGTACCTCGGGACAGCAGGTTCACAAGTGACGTCGTAACAGTCAACACGACTCCCGTAAGATCTTTCGCGCAATTCATGCAGATCGGTCGGCCGTGCATGAAGGTCGAGACGACATCCCACTGCACAATATACGACGAGATGTCGTTGTTGAAATTCGGACTCATGTTCATGGTCGCTAGCGCTGGTGGCGAGAAGAACACCTC
>MBAC02007457.1:0-86131 GCA_001712635.2 Nothophytophthora sp. Chile5
GCCTCGATGGCCTCGATGATCGAGGCCGCGCAGAACGGCGGCGGCACGTAGATCACCGACGCGTCGGCGCCCGTCTCCTTCTTGGCCTCGGCCACCGTGTTAAACACCGGCAGGCCCAGGTGCGTGGAGCCGCCCTTCTTGGGGGTCACGCCGCCCACCATGTTGGTGCCGTACTCGATGGCTTGCTGCGAGTGGAACGTGCCCTGTTACACAGCCCCAAAATGCAGCGCATCCAAGCGGTTAGTGACAAGATTCGCCGCAAGTCGTGGGGTCAATCAAGCGAAAGAGCTACATACCTGCTTGCCGGTGAAGCCCTGGCAGATGACCTTGGTGTCCTTGTTGATCCACACCTTGGCCGACGCGGACATGCTGCGCGTGGCCTGCGCCACCGTGGCGACGGTCTTAACGGGCGTGCGGGCGAACATGGCGCTGCTGGATGGACTTGTTCTTCCGCCGCAGGACTGGATTGCGTGAATGAGGTGGCCGCGCCAATGGGAACAGAGGGGGGAGCGCCACAGCCCCAGGTCTGGCGAGCCTGTACCCTCCAACACCCACCACCCGACATTTCGCTCCCCATTTTTTAACAAATCAGCAGGTCGCGTGGGTAGGGACGGGCGCGGGTGATTCGTTAAAATGCGGGATAAAGCATTTCTGCCAATGGAAGGCACGGAACGGGTTCGAATCTTGCGCGGTATTGGTGGATAACCAAGTTGAACTTTGCTTCAGAAGTTGGAGTTTTGGCCAATCATTGGTGGAAACGCAAGCCTTGCGCTTCAACAGTGGGGGGATGGTTTCTGAACATCAGCACAGCAACACAAGCTTCGATTGACCCAACAAACACCAACACAAACCGGTATTTACAAGTATTTACTGCTTGGCCCTCTCAAAGACGCTTGCTTCAACTTGGCCACCAAGTCTCCATCCACTTCCAAGCCTCCCCCTTGCTTCCCCTTCGCATTCCTCACTCGCTCTGTCTGTATTCGTGCCAGTTTGTGCCTCTTCTCGCCCATTCATCAATCGCGCCATTCACCACGCCGCGCTCTTCACGCGTGTCGCCATTGGTTGTCACTCATGCCTTGCTCTCCCGTCACTCCGCCAGTCGCCGTCTTCTTCGGCTGGCTGTGGCTCGCAGCTGGATCCCTTTACAGTCTGCTCTGCTCTTGAGACACGGTAGCTAGTAGTGGCTGTTGCGGATGACGCGCTCGGAGCTGTTCTGGATCTTGACCACCTCGTTGGGGATCTCGTGCCGCAGCCAGAGGCGCAGCAGCCGTTCGCGACGGTCTTCGTTGAGGTAAAGCGGGCGACCTTTGCTGAGCTCGCGGTTGCGCTCGCCGAACTCCTCGCCATACTCGTCCACATAGAGACTGCCCACATAGGCCGCCAGCTTCCAGTACACCAGCAGCACGGCGCCCTCCAGCACCAGGAGAAACATGCCGCTGCCGCGTCCACACTTCTTGGCATGCACAGTGCATGCGCCCGGGTTCGCCTCCTCCGGGTAGCCGCTCTTGTCCACGTGGATAGACGGACACGTATTCGCGGCGCAGAGCAGCATGCCACACAGCAGACACACAGCGGGCCGCGCCGGGAATTGATGACAAGCCTCGCACTTGCGTTTCGCCAGCTCCGAGTAGAACTTCACGTATGCGCGAGGTAGCGAACGCAGGTAGCGTGTGCGGTTGGCGCCGGAGCAGAAAACCGAGAGGGTCGAGTGCATCGTGTGAAGATCCCTGCCCACAACAGCCGGCATGGCGAGTTTCTGCGTGGCTGGTCGATCCATATTGGCCGTTGTGAGCCACTGCTGCAAGATCGCGTGCGGGTCGTTCATCTCCTCGTACGCCGCCTTGAAGCGATGCACCCACCCAAATACCAACTGCGAGAGTGCCACCTGCTCCCTCGTGCTGTTCGTCGATGACGTTGAGGGAAGCAAGGCGTTCAGCTTCACGAACCCGACGGCCAGCACATCATTTTGCGTAATAAATATGGGCTTGGACGCGGCAGCCATCCCGACACGATGTGATGCGGCGCGCGTCGTCGAGCAGAGCGACTGCAGCATGAAAGTGGCCACCTTCGCTAACGGCACGACCTCGCATGCCACGACATTCAGCAGTTGGATCTTGTCGGCAATTGGCTCCACGGAGAAGGCTTCATCGCACTTGGTCAGGAGCGTCGTCAACAGCAGCTCCAACTGGTGCCCCACAGCCGTCTCTCGATTCCGCTGAGGGGTTCCAGGGCCAACTGCGTAGCTCTCGTCCTCGTCAGAAAAGCAGGCCAAGAAGAACTCCATATTCTCCGCCGAGACTTCGAGGTCGTCCGCCATCGTGTTGGTGTACGTCTCCTTCCGCGTGATCACATACCACAGAAGCGTCTGCACTAAGCGCGCCAGCACCACGAGTCGCGCAATAAACACCGCGTTCTCCTCAGTCTTGGCTAGCAGCAGGCCTTTCATGAGCACGCTCCCCAAATGACAGAGAAGTAGCGGCTTCTGTGGCCAGCGCACCTTCCCCCATTGACTCTGCTTCCGCGTCTGCGTTTGCGTGCTCGGGTGCTCGCTCTCGAGCACCACCGTACCGTCCGCAAGAACGTCGGATCCGCCGTAGAACAGCAAGTGTACAATCTGCTCGTACAGACCAGACTGGGCCGTCGAGGAGCTGCTGGCAGCACGAACACTAACCTGATTGAGCATCAGCGGCAAGAAGCGCATGGCTTCCAGAAAGCGGTGCTCCGCTCGCAGCTGATCAGTGTCATTCGTGTCCAGAAATGAGCACAGCAACGTGTGAAAAAGCGCATTGCAGCCTGAAGCAGTGTAGCGTTCAGGGCGCGACTTCTGCATCGCACCGCACGCCACTTTATGGATCGCCATGCATAACGAAGCCAGTCCGTCTTCCAACCACGTGCTCAATTGTGGGATTTGGCTCGGATCTTCCACGTTTTCGAGAATGGAAGCGCCCACTTCAGGTTTTTGCTCCAGTAGCAACGAAGTCGCCTCGCCATTTTCCATCAAAGCTCCGGAGCGGTTGACACTCGAGCTGGAGCCTGTGAGCGCTGAGGTAGTCCTTCCTACGCTGTGCTCTAGCCAGCGCACCATGTCCAGTTGAGACGCGATTGCGTTTTCGCCAGCATCGTCACCTCCCAACTTGTGCTTATTGGCTGGGAGTAGCTTGTTCATTTCCTCCGTCGTCGTGGGGATCAGCACATTGGAAATGGACTTGCATAACGGACAGAGGAACTCCTTCTTCGTCACGTCTACGGCATTCAGCGCATGGCGATGATGTCCGCCCGTGATTGCACGCTGAAACTGCGAGGCGTGGTACGATTCCCAGCACGTGTGGTGTACCGAATGACCGCACAAACGCACATGTACCGGTACGTCTTCGCCGACGTGCATTTCATCCATGGGCGTGCTGAGGAAGCGGCCGTACGAACCGCCATTGAGTCGGGAGAGAACCGGCGAGCACTGCGCAAAGCCGACGTAGCACATGAAGCTGCTCTCCGAATCCACCGAGTGGCACATCGCGCACTCTGGCAACGGCGCGTCGTCGCTCACTCCAGCCTCACTCCCACCCATGTCAACATCGCTGTCCTCGCCAGTTGCGGCAGCGCCACTATGTGCTCGCTTCTCTCGTTCGCCGTCATCGCCCGACTCGTCATCCTCTCCCGCACCGTTGTCGGTTTCGTTCGTCATCACCTTCATCTGCTCGGCAAACGCTGCCTGCCGCTGCTGCATCTGCTTGATTGCACGCATCTGGGCATCTTTGCGGCGCTGGGCCAGTGCAAGTTTGCGTGCAGCTTCGTCACGCGATTCTTGCGCGGTGACTTGATGTTGTTCCACCATGTTGCGACATATAGGACTAATACGAGACAGTCGGTGCAACAGCCAGTCGATTCCTCGGCCAATCTCATGCTTCTGGTCGCCGTCCAACCGGATCATACTCGCGCTCCCACCGTGGGAAGACCACGGATTGAGCTTCAGCAGTAGCTGCAGGATTGCACAACGCGGCGCAGAATCCGAATACAAACTCGGCTGATCGCTGGGCACCCACTCGATAAAGCTGTCCACCATACGCGATGCTCGCTCGAGCTCAACGCGCTCCATGTCCGAGCCAGGAATCATCATCTGGAAGTACCGCACGTCTTCCACCACGTAGAGTTGAAGCGTGAACAGGTGCACCGCCCGCGATAGAACGCTGAGACTGCTATGCGCATCCGTCGTCGCACGCCACAAGGATTCGTACACCAATCGGCGCGCATCAGTGTGCAAGATGGAGACGCGAGACAGTCGAAGACCCAGAGGACATGGCAAAAACATGTTCACCATGGGGAAATCCAGCCAGGAGGAGTGGGTGTTATTCGGGCTGCCGTCTGCTTGCTCCTGTTCCCTCTTCTTCGAAGAGCGCAGACGATGCTGGAACCAGTTCTCGTGAGCCGATTCGTGCTGCTTGCGCGTGAGATGCACGAACGTCGGGTTGTATTCCGCTGTCAGCTCGGGCTTCAAGCGATACTGGAATTTCCCGGAGCCAGCGTCTCCAGAGCCAGAAGATGACGACGCCGAGAAGCCGGCCTCCACACAAACCTCTTTCAAGATCTGATCCAGCACGGGGCCTCCCGAGAAGTTGATCGGGAACAGGTTCTCTCGGCTTAAGAAAAACTCGTTCGCGATCTTCGAGAGGTCGCTGTGCGCGCAAGGACCTACACACAATCGCTGGACAATCTCGCGCCGCAAATATGGGATCAAATTGCGCATTGCGTCGTCCTCCACCACTTTCGGCGGCAATTCGGACGCGAGCTGCGAGAGCAGCGTCAAGCACTCCGTCACCATCAGCTCCGCCTCTTTAGCATCCGAGCTCTGCGCCGCTTCGTACCACTCCTCGACGTCAAAGCGCTCCATGATCGAGGACATGATCCAATCAACGCCCAACAGCTGGAAGCTGAACTGCAGCAACAGCACATCCAGGTCACGGAAGCGCGCGCAAAACGGCGGCTCGCCGTAATTCATGCTGTGGTTGATTACCGACATCCCGTTGCGCACCCACAGGCCGGAGTGCACCTGGGCATCCCACACGATTGCTTGTAGCACTGGTTCAATCAAATGTACGCGGTGCCAAAAGCCGATGGCACTGTCAGCATCGTGAATCCACACCGACTCGTCGTCCTCCAGCACACTCGTGTGGATCATTGAAAGGAAGATCTCCAAGCCGTTCGCTGAGTCGCTCAGCGCACGAATCAGTTGTGCTAGCGTGCGCTGAAGCGGGAAGTGACAGGACACCGCGGTCTCGATTTGATCCGCTCGAAGCGTGTCTCCGACCTGGTAGTCAGGAGGAGGGAAGTATTTGCCTGACGACGCCAGCCAGAAGTAAAAGGCCTCCAGAATTGGCTTCGCAAGTTGCGCAATCAAATGCCGCGTCGCCTGCGGAGTGCGCTCGGCCTCGGACCCGTCCGCGGTTTTGAAGGCATTCGACACAATCCACGACGACACATCCGAAGTCGTCGACACAAACTCCACAGTCACAACCCATCCGCGGGATTCCATCTCGACATGGTCGCCGAATCGCCGGACTTCCGAGCACGCCCCTTGGATATACGCAAGATAGAGCAGGAAGCGAGCCAGACGAGAGCCGTTTTTCTCCAACACAAAGCTCTCGGAAATGCCTTCAATCTGCAGCACGTAGCGCAGGTCGAGCAGGCCGGACATATAGCGGCGGTGTACGAAGATCGGAGAGGCCACATCCAGTTCGAATCGACCCGTGAGCTCGGTTTCGGGTGGCAAACTCAAAAACGGAGACGACTCCTTTTGCTGCCTGATGCGATAGCCTGCACTTTGAGCTTCTTGGACCAGTGCACCAATGTTGACGTCGCGTAATGTCGAACCTTGTGAGCGTTGAATTCCCATTGCAAACACGTCCCACGCGCTCAATTCTCGACTGTGGCTCGGGTGAAGCACATACGCCATGTTTTCCCACGTGTCCTCGAACGCGATATCGACGAAATCCGTCTTGGGCTTTTTGCGCAGCGTCTCGAGCACCGAACTCACCAAAACTTCCAGGAGATCGTACTCGGCAACCAGTTGCTTTACGAAAGTTGCTCGATTGAAGAACTGGACACTGAACGCCAAGATCGTCGCTGTCGAGCTGCCGACACCCGCGGCGAATTCCTGATATAACTGACGATACGACGAGGTGAACGAGATCGCGAATGCCTGTTTGAAGAGCGGGTCGGCGAGCAGCGCCATCAGCAGGCTGTGGAGAGCATCACTCTCGCTCTTTGAGAGGAAGGAGTCGGCCATGATGACAGCTCGGAGCATCGGATAGTCGTCTGCCTCATCCACGTCCATGCCGTTGTCATCGTGCTCCAAAGTGCGCACGGCACACATCTACGTATCCCGAGACCACAGAGCATTAGCATTTTCTCACAGATGCAACCGAACGACGTATGTCCCCTCGTACCTTTTCACAAATCAGACGGCAGAGTCCATCCGAGAGATTTGCCAGGGACACGAGCCATTGCAGCAGCGAGTTAATCAGCGGGACCTTGGCTTTATAATCACTCGATACAATCGACGTCACGATGCCGTGCTTGTGCAGCGACCCGGCCAGCTCCAGGACGTCCTCCCGAGACGCTTTCACCCGCACGATGCTCTGTTTCTGCGCCGTCGTCTCGCTTACAATTTTCAGCATTTGGTACTGCGAACAACATGCCAACACTCCTCAATTAGCGACATGTCGTTGTATCCATACCGCTAGTCATGCAGGCACATACACGCACCGCAATCGCAGGGTGGGCTTTGTTGAGCACTGCGGCAAATTCGTGTTGCGTCTGCAGTTCATTGTAGTGCACAATGACCGAATAGCGCTTCTCCGACGGCTCGCTGCCCATCTTGTCACGCACCACCTCCAAGTCGTCATCGCTGATCACTGAGCCAAAGCGAGCTTCTTTGATGGTGCCGAGCACCAATTTCATCACTTCCCCAATACATTCGCGCGAATTCACCAGCAGATCCGGCGGTAGAAACGTCAATGGGTCCACATCTTGTGCTCCCTGTCCACAAAACAGCAAGCGAGAACGCATCAGCTCCCTGCGCGCGAACTCATTCCGTTTTGGAACATTTTATGCATGTAATAGCTCACCTTGTGTCGCGTGCAAAAGCCCTCGGAGGCCCAGGCTTCCGTGTCGCCGCAATCACAGCAGCCGCCGCTGTGCGTGTAGTAGAAGAACACCTCGTGGTCCTCGTGGTCACTGGAAATGAAGCAGTCGTTGCACATGACGCACGTCTCATCCACCTGCGAACACATTTCCAATTGTATGACGACAAACGCCGCATGTTCGTCAGTCAGACCCACCCGTCTGTCACTTTGCTCACTGCCGATGTATAGCTCCTTTTGCATCCCGCACCTGGCACACTTTGCAGTTCCAGGCGATATCCCCCGGCTTGAACTCATAGGCGCACATGCGTTTGGGCAACTTCTCCAGCGCCGCGCGGCACTCCGCGTCGAGCACACAGGCCTGCAGAGCCTGTAGCATGCGCTGCTCTTCTTCTTCGCGATCCTTATCTCCCCACGAAGGGCTGGCCAGCATCTCCTTCAGCAGCGTGTGCACCTGCGCCGCCGCCCCGCTGTTGCCCGCTTCCCGATCTTGCGGTTGAATGTGGGTGTCGCCGGCGTCCTCGCCATGGCCATGGCCACGGTGGTCTGTCGCCACCGCCGCCGCCGCTCGGTGGTCCAAGGCGCCCCGTGCCCGCGCAAACAGATCCATGGAGTGCGAGCGGAAATCGTCCGTTTCCTCCCCGCCTCTCGTCTGCTTCTCCTATCTATCTTCCGCTAATATGAGGGAATGGGCTGACTGACTGATTTGTATGCTAATTAGCGACAGCATCCACTAAACCCGCACGGGCGGCCTCGCGAAAGAAGCGACCATCACTCCTCCAGCAAGAGGCGGGTCCCGCACGTCCCGCAGAAAACGGCTGCTGTGTTCTATGTCCCGAATGTAACGATGACTTGTGTTCGGGACATTTGCTGCATTTTACAAATCACGGTCGATATTGCAAAACATAAGCGAAACCAGCCAGTGACAAACTTCAAGTAAGAACTTGGCACATTTCTCGGAACGGGGTTCAGTGCAACTTGGACCTGTCCTATTCTGCGCGCAACCGAGTGGACCGAGAAGACCCCCCGTTGCTTATTTCTTGGCTCCAGCCGCTAGGTCCTTCTCGAGATGACGCGCGCGCATCGCGAGCTCGTCGTTGTGCTGCGTGAGCAGCGCCACCTTCATCTTGCTCTCGATGAGTTCGCCCTGGAAGTAATCCAGCTCCTGCTCAAGCGCGAGCACTTTGGTGCTCCACTCGGCGGAGAGCGTTTCCGTCTCGTTCGTCTTGTCCTGCAGACGCGTCAGCAGCTCCTCACGCCCCATGGCTTCAGCGACGAGGCGCTCATCGCGGTCCGCTGACAGTCGGTGGTGCGTCTCGGCCGCTTCGCGCAGCCCAAGCTCCCGCTCCAGTGACTCACTCTCCGCCTGCGTCTTCGATGCCCGCAGATTCGCGAGTTCCTCACGCAGTGCGTCGGCCTCTCGCTTCACTTCGTCCACTTGTGCTTGCAACTCCGTCGTCTTCTCATCTCCATTGGTCTCCGACTGGGTCAGTCGGTACTCCAGTTCGTCCACACGGGCTTGCAGTCGTTCGTTCTCGCTCTTTGCGTCCTCCCATAGCCGCTCCAGAGTTTGGTGCTTCGTCGTCGCTTCCTCTAGTGCCTCGGCACTTGCGGCGAGATCCTGCTGGCGCAAGAAGTCGAGTTCTTGCTGCGTCGCGAGCAATTGAGCCGACACGTCGCGCATCTGCTGCTGCAGTGTGCCGATCGTGGTCTCGGCCGTCACGACGTTCTCCTCCGCGTCTTCGCGCGCCTGGTCTGCAGCCTGCAGCTTCTCACTGAGGGTCTGTCTCTCGCTCTCCAGCTGATCCAGCGCGTGCTGCACTTTCGCAATCTTCTCTTGTGCAAGGGCGCTGGCAGTCTCAGCTTCTCGTAGCTGAGCCAGTAGACGGCTCTTCTCGTCCTCCATCGCAGTCATGACGCCGTCGAACTTGAGCAGCTGGCGCTCGAGACGCTTGTTGTCGTTGAGCGCGGTCTCCAGCGCGGCCTGCGCTTCGTCGGCATCGCCAGCTTCCGCGTCTCCCACCTCGTTCCGCACCGATTCGGCGCGTTGCAAGGCCACGGACGAGAGCTGCAGCTCCTCGTCCTTCTGGGTAATGACCGCACGAAGCTCCTGCACTTGCCCTTCAAGCTCATTGTTCGCACTTGTCAGTTTCTGGATGTTGCTTTTCTGACGCTCCGCTTCGGTGTTCTGCTCCGCCAACGCATGCTTGAGAGCGCTTATCTCGACCAGCAAGTGTGGCTCCTCCGCATCGACGTAGTCGTTCACCGAAGACACTTCGGAGGCGGCCACCTCGTCCTTGAATGGCGCTCGTTTTACCTCTTCGTTTCCTTCCTCTTCCTCGTTCTCAACGTCGACGATCGGGTACATTCCAGCGGGAGTGTGATGCGTCTCGTGACTCCGAGGAGCGGTCTGACAGGCCTCGTGCTCGAGTTTCAGCGCGTCATACTGCTCTTTCAGCGCCATGTACACGAGGAAATCCACCTGCATGACGCCTTCGTCGGACTCGCTGGTCGTTCCCAGTCCTGCGGCCAATTTCGTCAGTCGCTGGATCTCGCGATCCTTCTTCTCGTTTTCGGCCTCGAGCTTCACATTGGCGGCTTCACTCTCGCGTAGCTGAACCTCCAGGTCTTGCAGAGCCTTCACCATCTCATCGCGAGCAGTGTCAGCAGCCGCCATCACAGATGCAGAAGCCGCCGGGTATCCGGCTGTACGGAGTGCGTCTGTTTTTCCGTCGCTGTTGCCGTTAGCATGTCCTAGAGCCGACATTTCGCTGGTGCGCCGGCAGTTGGAAGCCAAGGACGACGCGCGACTGTGGTTGGTGAAAGCCGACATCTCGGACCCCATCTCGCTGGCACTATCGTCCACGACGGACCTTGTCTGTCCGCTTGCACTTTCGTGATGATCACGAGACAGCACGACGCGCGAGCTCACGACTGTGATGGAGATGGAGGCGCGTGAATCTTCCGGGCACTTGACGGCAGTCAGTCGGGCGCTTTCCTTGCCGGAGTCCTGGGACACGGGCACGAGCTCCGCCAAGTCAAACTCGAAGACGGCCACGGTCTTGCCGTGGTCACCGGCGGTGACTACGTGGATCTGGAAGCGCTTGGCCTGGAAGAGCCCCGACTTGGCCATGTAGAGGGTGCTGGAGAAGGCCAGGAGGTCTCCCCAGACGACCTCTCCAGCGTCACCATGCCGTGAATGGGCCGATTGGATCGCTCTCGTGCCATTCGTCCGCTTCAAGGTGCCATCGTCACCACCTTCGGCGCCCTGGTACAGCGCCGGCTTGGTCGGGATCTTCTTCTTGCGGCCCATGACGACGGCGACCAGCTCGGTGTCCCGCTTGAGTCCCAGCTCTGCGCTCATGCGATGCACCGCCAGCTGCACCTTGAAGCCCACCGGAGCCTTGTTCGAACGCTGCGCGATCTGCATGAGGCGGCTCATCGTAGCGAACCGCTTGATGGCGCCAATACCGAAGGTTTGCGAGGTGTCCGGGCTGTCGAGGCCAACGTCAGTTGGGAAGTCTGAGCAGCGTCGGCTTGGGTGGGGTCTCGAGTCTGCACTGATCAACCTCAGAATAGAAGGGGGAGGAGGACTACCATGAGTGATGCGTCCGGCTGTCCTGAGCTGCTTCCTCACTATTTTTACGTGAGGAGTGGAGGGAGTGCGCTCGTGTCTTCTTTCTTGTCCATGGCTTTGGTGCGGGGCAAATATAGCTTGACAAACTGGAACAGAAGCAGCAAGCAGAGCGAGTTGGGCCTTGAAGGGGGCGAAATGAAGGCAATCACTCTCTTTTCGATGGATTCGTATGTTTGTGTATGGAGCTAAGCTGCCGCGGTGTCGAGCATGGCTGGAGAACGGGAGACACAGCGGGGAGCTCAGTAGGCCATGCGCTTCTTGCGCTCGATGGCGTCGTATGTGTTGGACCAGATGTTCTTGATCGTGTCGTAGTCGTCGCTCGCGAACTTGGCGGCCACAAAGCGCAGCGACGGCACCGTGAGCGAGAAGTAGTGCAAGTTGCCTGGAGCACTCACCAGATCGTCAGTTAGTCAGTCACACGTCAATGGCAGGCGCTGTAAGACCCCAGCCAAGCAAGCAGCCACTCACCGTAGCCCTTGTAGATTTTGCTCTTGATAGGCGAGATTTTGTGGTCCTGGCACAGACGGAAGGACTGGATCTGCGTGTGCACGCCGCGCTTCTCGTACAGCGCGATCACGCACTGGCAAATGCAACACGATACTCAAATCAGAACGAAGCTGGATGAAAAAGGGCAGAGCGCTGAGCACATACCTCGTGGTAAGCGGCCCGAGACACGAAGAGCTGCAGGACGTCCATCTTGGCGCCTCCAAACGCGAAGTACTTGGTCCCCCACGTCGCGTTGCCGGACGTCAAATTGCCAACGCTAAAGGTACCGTCTGCAAAGACGCACAAGCAGACACAAGAGGGCGTCCGTCAAAGGATGGCAACTCACACAACACAAGAGCGAGTGAGGTTCGTACTGGAGATCCGAGTGAGGACCGTCCCCTGGGTCGTGTCCTTGCTCACTGCACCGCGTTTGAAGCGCATGGACAGCGGACGTGGGGCCGCCTTGATCAGGTCCAGCACCGCCACGTAGGTTTCGTTCGCCACGCTGCGTCGGTTGATCGCCACGACGCTGCTGCCGATGGCCACCCCGACGCGGTCGGCGGCGCCGTTCTCCACCACCAACTTGACCACGGCAGTCTCCATCCGCTGGTTCGTCGAGCTGCAGATATCCACGCGCTCCATGAGCACGCCCAGTTTGCGCCCGTTCTCGAAATGCACATCGTACTCGCCCTTGCCGCATTCCACAGGCACCTCTCCACGCTCCGCTGCTTTGGCAGCGGAAGACTGAGCAGCAGACTGCGACGATTTGCGTTCGCGACTGTCCGTTCCACCGCTTTTGGCCGACGCGTCGAAGTCGTCGTCCAGGTTCGTGAAGGTGCCGCTCATGAAGGCATCATTGCTCTCCAGGAAGAACGGCGGATTGTCGTCGCTGTTGGCACTGGCGCTCGTGTTCACGTCCTTGAGGGAGATCCTTGGGGTCGATGGCTTGTTCGACGCAGCAGCGAAGCCCTCGGACGAGAACCCCAACTGCGAGCGCTGCTGCTCCTGCGTCGGTCTCTTACCCCCGAAAGAGGACAGGCGGTCGTTCAGAGCCGAAGACGCCGCCGGTGCAGTCGATTGTTCGTCCGGGAAGTCGAAGGGTGTGCGCGGCGTGGAATCTCTCGGACTGAACGGATCGAAGTCGATGATCGTCGCTTTGGGGTCACGAAGTTGCGACAAAGGCTGGGAGGGCATCAGCGTAGGCTCAGGCGCACGGAGCCCCCCACCGCCACCGCCGGGAGCCGTGGCGAACGGGTCTGACGGCTTCATGAGGTTCTTGATGTTGTCGTACACGATGGGTTGGCCGCTGAAGGTCGGCATAGGCATCAGCACGCTGCTGCCACCAGCGTTGGAAGGACTCTGCTGATACTGCGGCGGCATCATCATCATCGGGGCTGGCATTTGCTGCTGGTACGGGTTGTAAGACGCGTACTGCGGATTACCAGCGCCCAGACCACCGAACGCTGGCGCGCCCTGCTGCGTCATGAAGTTCGCTGCGTAGCCCGCACCGTTTGGATACATCTGCTGCTGCGGCATCATCATCATATTCCCGCCAGCCATGGGGCTGCCAGTCGATACAGTATCGAATGGATTGGACATGGGGGCGTACCCACTGCTGCCGCTGTTGGGCTGCATTGGTCTCGGCGCGGTGGCGAAGGAACCAGCGACAGCCGAAGAAGCCGTTGGCTTCTGCACGGGGTCCAGCATCGAGAAAGGGTCGCTCATGGTCCCCGACAAACACGACGAAAGCTGGCGACTCTGGGCTGCCTTGAGAGATGGCGAGAAAGTGAGAAATGAACTTGCTGGCGCTGCTCTCGCGTGGCGTGGCGTCGAGGCCAGAAACTGCTTGCGTAAATATAGCGAAGCCCTAGCGAGTGAACAGGAAGCTGGGAGAAGGTGGCCAAGATTGGCAACGGCCTCACGATGAGCATATTAATAGGGCGGTGCGGAATCTGGGCAAAACGGATATAGCATTCAAGGCCAGAATTCCAGCGACCAACGAAGGTGGCTGCATTCAGCGCTTCAGTAGCCTCGCCAAGGCGTTGGGCAGACACGTGAGGAACAGTATCGCAGACTGGAGCTCTCTTCGCATTTGCGAATGGCCGAGAGGGTCTCAAATTCGTTATCATTCGTTAGGAAATCATTGTGCATTTGCATCAGCTGCTAGTCTTGCAGCTTGTTCGGCATCGCGAACAGATCCTTCGATCGCAGTCTGCCGAATCGTGTTCTTCTACCAGAACGCGTCGCTTGCAGTCGAAGCGGGGGTCGGTTTGCTGCTTGTGGATGGGAAGTCGTCGTCCCCTGGCACCAGCGACGCGTTTCCAGCCACGAAATCGTCCACCGAAGGCCCGCTGCCGGCCGAAGCGGGGCTTTCGCCTAGACCCTTGAGGGAAATCTTGGGCGAATTGCCAGTACTGGTAAACGCGCCAGCGTTAAAGCCGAGAGTTTTGCGCGCCGCTTCCTGGGTCGGACGCTTTCCATGGGCAAGACGACTCGAGAGAGCGCTGGACTTGGGAGTGCCGCTACCTGAAGCAGGCGACGCTGGCTGGGAAGAAGGCGAGCCGCCACCCAGGAAGTTGAAGTCGAGCGCACCAGGACCGGCTGGAGCGGTGCCCGGGAAGTGGTCGTGAGCGACTGGCATCGTTGGCTCCGGAGCACGAACCACTGGCTCCGGCGACGCGAAGCTGCTCGCAGTCGTGACTCCACCACCGAGGCCCTCCAGGAAATCCATCGAGGCCGAATCCACCACAGGCTTCTTCTCGAGCAGCTTCTTGATATTGTCGTACATGACCGGTGGCTGTTGTTGCTGCTGGTTGAAGTTGTTTGGCTGGCTCATGCCGTATCCCATCCCTGCAGGAGGAAAGGCACCAGGCATCCCACCGCCATTGGGACTCATGCCGCCCATATTCATGTTCATGTGCATGCCACCGCCATTGTAGCCAGACGGAGAGCCCATGCCCATGTTGCCATGAGCACCAGGCATCCCCATCCCCATGTTGCCCTGAGCGCCAGGCATCCCCATTCCCATGTTGCCATGGTTGCCGGGCATCCCCATTCCCATGTTCCCATGATTGTCGGGCATCCCCATGCCCATGCCGAAGTTCGCCGGGGCGACAGGAGCAGGTGGGGCCCCAGCTGGAGAGTGGTGCGGCTGGCCCAGCATCTTCTCGGCCGGCGTTTTGGTCGACGCGATCGGGTTGAGGAAATCGAACGGGTCACTCATGTCTCTGCGCTTGAGCTGAAGTCGGTCGGAAAAGCTGGCGAATTGGAAACTGAGAGGTTCGTTCACCTCCAGCTCAACGCCGGAGAGTGAAAACACGCGCTCGCTCAGAACGTTCATTGGCGATGCTAACAATAGGAAAGAAAGCTTGGATGCCACATTCCTCACCTTCGGCTTCTGAGCAGCCGAGCCTATCTCGATGCTTCATTGCTTTCTGCGGCAGTATATAAATGGCTACACTCTACATCCTCGATCCTATTTCGAGGGTCGACGGCCACCACGTTGGGGTCAGATCACAGGGAAAGTCAAACGGGGAGGCAATAATTGGCAGGAGCAAGTTGTGGTCTCATTCTTAGCTCTCAGCAATTATCCAACGATCGATGTCGGTCTGCAACAGCGTGATGGTCTCCACGTACTCCTCGACGGTCGTCAGCTTGCCTCCATACGCTTCCAACGCTTGCATGTCAACTGTGAGACGGACACCGTCAGCCCATCTCTGACAGGCAATCGAGAGGTTCGTCGCCGCCATCGCCTCGACTTTCATCCCACTCGCTTGTTCCTGACGTTGCGCGATCTCCGGATACGTCAAATGGGCAGCGGCGATCGTGATCGCCTTGCGATAGATCTCGGTGGGGTCGACTACAGCAGCAGCCACGAACTCACCGACATCGGAGGTATCCGTTACCGATAGAGTGACATCGAGCTTTGTGGCGCTCTTCAGGACATGTTGAGCTCTTCGTGTGAATTTTCCTTGCCAAGGAAAGGATCCCATTGCACGTTTCTGCTGCCAGTTCGTCGCTGTCATCCAGAGTCAAGGCACGGCTGAGCGTAATGAATCGAGGCGAGTGCTACTAGCAGCATTTGGGGCTCCCCTCAACATACACAGCCTCCCAATTGGGAGCTCGGCAAGCGCACCTTTCGACATGGGCACCGCGCAGACACAGCAACACCTTCCTCCTGCTCAACGTTGTCACGCGAAGGAAAAGCCCAGCCAATGGATCGAGATCACCGAGTTCAACCTGCGTTCGCGTGCTCAGATGAACTCGGTGCCTACCTAGCTAACCCCTCATGCCGTGTTTCGACAGCCAGTACTCCCGAAACGGACACTCAGGGCCCAGCCAGGAAACGATTCGTGCTCGCCCCCTCAGGCGGCACTCGAGCACAAGAAGCTGGTGACTACCAGCTTTGCAACGTCTGATGGATACAATGATCATGACTCATACAATAAAAACTTTCTTCGTTCGTGTGTAGCGCCTTGCCGCATTGCCTACTTTCCCCCATTCTGCTTCTTGCTAACGCTGTGGTGTTGCTACCCCTTTGCTCCCAGAGAGGTCGGCCGTACGGTGGTTGGTCCCGTCCGTCGGTCAGCTCCAAGTGTGTGACGACGTCTATACTTCATTTCGTATATATAATCTGCGGGGATGGCGCGTCAATCTCAATCGTACTTCTCCACGAACGGAGTGGGGAAGGAGAACTTGATGTCGGCATCCAGCTCGGACATCCTTTCCGAAGCCGTAGTGGATCCTCCTGTGCCTCGGTAGGACTTGCGTTGGTCCGTGGGCAGGCGGATCTCCATCTCGGCCACACGAGTCATCGTGGTCGTGAGCAGCAGCATGGCCTCGTTGTACTGCTTCTCCTGGTCGGCCACGCGGGTCATGAGGATCTTGTTGCACTCCTCCAGTGTCGCCACGCGGTGCTGCAACACGCTCACCTCAGCCGATTGGCGATCGCTGTCTGTCAGGCTCACGGTCGTGTCGCTGATCACCGTGTTGCTCCCGCGCATGTGGCCTCCGCTCGGCACCCGGCTCGGACGAGCGCCGGCGGTGTTGGTGCTGTAGCGCACGTTCATCTGCGGGCCAGGGACGTTGGACGGCCGGCCGATCATCGAGTGCGTGGACTCGGCACGCGTCGGCCGCGGGCCGTTGAACCGCGAGCCGGCCATGCTACTGGTGCGACTGCTCCCGCTGAACATCATGCTGCCGTGCGAGTTCATGATCTCCGAGGTCTCCAGCATCGTCGAAGCTGCTGATGACGACGCGGGTGGAGTGGGGACAGCTCCCCGTTGGCTGGGTGCACCCTTATCGTGCTTTCCTGTACCAGATACGATGCTCCCCGACACCCGAGCTCCTCGGTTGCCACCGGTATTCGCTGGACCAGGCATCGTGTTGGGCATCGGGCCGTTGCGGTAGATCCGGTAGCAGTCGCCGCACACCGAGCGCTTCTTGTAGTAGTTGGGCAGCTCCAGTTTGCCAGCCACGTGCTTCTTACACAGGTAGGTGAAGCAGCCCTTGCACTGGTACTTCTTGCGGAACATGGAGAACTTCTTGTAGCACACGCCACAGACGCCGGCGCTGTGCTCGGGTTCATAGATCGCCCGTCCGTACGACGTGTCGTCGAATCCCGTGGAAAGCAGAGCTGGGCCGCTGCTCTTGGAGCGTCCAGGGCCCATCGTGGGCGGAGCACGCGTCTGAGTGGGCATTGGTGAAGGCACTGGCGTCTTCCCCAAGGTGTCCGACACCTTCGGCGCCGACTTCACTTCGTCCTTGTGGGGCACAAGCGCATTGGACGAAACTGATTGCGATTGCACAAGGGCGTTGGACGACATTGACTGGGACGGCACGAGAGCGCTGGAAGACAGCGATTGCGACTGCACTAGCGCGCCGTCCACGAAGCTCAGCGATGTGATCATGCCTTGGCTCTCGAAGACGCTGCCGGGAGCCCCCGTTTCACCGAAGCTGCTACCAGTGGCAGCGCCGATGGGGGCTGTAGTCGGAAGCGAGGTGTTGGGGCCGGCCATTGATGGCGGGTGGAGCATGCTCTCGCGCAGCCGTTGGCTCTGCAACGCGATCTCACGCTTCACGTCCTCGTAGTCAAAGGCCTCATCATCGTCTTCACTCAGGTCCAGGTAGTCCTGCTCGGCGCGTTGCAACATCTGCATGGCCGCAGCAGGCAGCTGCAGCTCCTGCGCCAACTGGATCACCGTCTTCCCCGACGGGGTCTCCTCCATCAACGAACTTGGCCGTGCGTCCACAAGCAGCTTCAGCGTCTCCAGACTCGCACGCGCCTTCACAGCGATGTGAATCGGAAGGTACTGCGCGTTGTTCTTGGTGATCACGGCCTCAGGGAACGCCGCCAGCAACGCTCGCACCACTTTCGTGGGCGCGTCATCCTCCGTGCAGGCCCAGTGGAGCGGCAACATGCCGTGATGGTCCTTGTGGCGCGCCAGCTGCGGCTCCGAGCCCACGCGCTCGATCAGCGTCGACCACTTGCCCATCTCGGCCAGTCGAATACCTTCCTTGTAGTGCGCTCGCGAGCTTCGGTCCGCTCCCAGAGACTCCACGCGCTGTGACCGTCGACCTTCGTCTCTCGCTGGCGCCGCCTGCTTCTTATCCGACCGTCGGCCTTCGTCTTTCGCGGCCTGCTTCGTCTCCTCCTTGTTGACCGTTTTTACGGGCTTGCTGCTCTTCTCCTCCTTCTTGTCCGCCTTCACGGGCTTGCTGCTCTTCTCCTCTTCCTTGTCGGTGCTGCTACCGCTGCTGCTCGTGTCCGTCACGCTCTTCGCCGTCTGCGGCACTGGAGACGCCGTCTTGGACGCTGGAGTCTTGGTTGTGCGGCCCACAGGCGCGGGCTGCTCCACGGCCATCGTCATTGCCTTAGTCGAGGCGAAGATGCGATGCAAGGCGATCAAGGCGTGCGCGTCTGGCGGACTGGCTGGATCTGGCTGGCTGCTCCTCGAGCTCTCACCACCTGGCAGCTCGCGTTTTGGGAGACCGCTGCTTCTCTTCGCCCCCTTCTTCGCGTCGCCCTTGCGCGGCCGCGTGTTGTGTGCTCGTCGGATTGGACAGGATCATTGCCTTTCGGAGCTGCTCGTGGAGCGGGCACGCAGCCCAAGCCGGTCGTTTTTTGCGCCGACCCACAACTCGACGTCGGCCAACCCAATGATCGATTTACAAAGGGTATTGGAACTTGGAGATAATTAATGTAGTGGCCATTCGCCTTTAGCGTTTGACTAGCTTTTGCGTTTGGACGGGGATATCGAAAATGGCAACATCGAATTGTAGAGACCTGCGCGGTGCATGTTTTGCGCACCACGTTACCAAGAGGTGATGGGCGAGTCGTTCCCGGTGGGGTTTCCCGCCACTCAAACGGGATTAACGCTCTGTGATTGGCTGAAAGCATGCAGAACGAAATTAACGACAGTATGATTGGTGGAAAAGAGAGGCCAAATGAGCCAGAAGTCTGTCTGGCGTTTGGCCAAGAGCGAAAGTTCAGATTCTGTGATGGACTGGGCGGATGGCCATGCCGCCTGCAACGGCACAACAGCAGGCGCCGAGGCTTGGGCCACCACGCCTCGGGCTTGACGCCGCTTGGCACAGCAAGCCATTATCCTCGTGTGGAAGTGTGGCGCCTTGCTGCACACGCTCCGACCCCCACCCTGATGTTGCTTATGTGGTCGTTGAAACCCTACGTCCGCGGCGAACTTCCGATGCGTCCGCTGTTCTGCCACACGTATCGCGGCGCTAAATACTCCGTGCTGTGCTGCAGTCGGGAGCACAAACGGCGTATCTTCCCAGCTTGGAG
The DNA here is from genome assembly GCA_001712635.2 of Nothophytophthora sp. Chile5. Lineage (NCBI taxonomy): Eukaryota > Oomycota > Peronosporomycetes > Peronosporales > Peronosporaceae > Nothophytophthora > Nothophytophthora sp. Chile5. Next base: position 19,061 of record MBAC02007457.1, read on the forward strand.
GCTGGTGGTGTGTTGCGCGTGGAAAGCAAAGAGAGACAGTCAGTCCTCCGTTGGTCCCACCCCAAACTATCGTGTCCGCTCGATGATGAGCCCGCTCTTACTTGGAAGCCCTCGCCCCCACGTTTGCGGTGGAGTGCTTCTGTGTTTATCAGAATGCTGCTCGGATGGTGACGCTGCCATAGAGCTCAGGCTGATTGTGGCTCTGGCTAGCAAGACGAGGCTTTCCCTGCCTGGCAAGTGACATCTGATTGGGCTCTCAACTCCATTGACGTTGACGGAGGAAACAGCTATTTGGTGTTACAGCATGAGGCACTTGCGCTCGAATTCGTATGACTATGGCTGCACACAGACGGAGATCAAGTGTGGCTTCACTTGGCCGAACAGCTGCCCTCAACGATTCCTGGGTATTGATAGCGACGTGGCGAGTGATGACCAAGTTGGTTCAAGCATCCCGTGAACTGGCCAGAAGGCAAGTGGCCAAGCGGCCAAACAGACACGGGCCGACATGCTTAACGAAGCATCGCATATGGTCGCTTAGGTACGATCGTTGGCGTAGTATTCTGTAGAGTACTAAATGGTTTTCAAAATAGTACAAATGAATCAAGAGTGCTATCCAGTGTAGTACTACCCCGTTCGTCGCGAATATGCAATACATTGATCACATTCTCAAATGTGATTTGTTGGGTGGGTATTGGTAGGTCCAGGGTTACGATTATGCCTCGATTTGAAACTTCATCAAAACGGCTGGGCCATCCCAAGATTCTGGTTTGAATTTCGCTAAACAAATTGAGGTATTTGCGTTTAAAAACAATCTGATTTTGCAAAGTTCTCATAATCGAACCAGCAGCATCTGTGATGACGGACTCTGGCGGCATGTTCCCATCGCCGCTGCAGCACCAGGCTCTCGCTCGAGCTCCGCCGCGGCGAAGCCGGAACTCGACCCGCGACCGTGAAAAGGCCGAGCTCCAGGCGCTCCGACGGCTCGCGCTCGAGCTTGAAGCCCGTGTAGCGGTCCTAAAGCTGCCCCAGCACGGTCGTCCCCAGAAAATGGCGAGTGTCTGGAAGCGCGTAGCCAAGCGACAAGCCGGCGCGAAACATGAGGAGCAGCGCAAGAACCGCGAATTAATGGGCAGAGTACAGCGCAACGCCGACTGGATCCAGCGACTGTGGGAGCTGCTGCGCGAGACGCGGTCGGCGCAACCCCACCGAACGGATCGAGACCTTGCAACGCGTCACGCCAGCAAATACGCGGACTCCATCGTGTTCGAGCGGCTCAAGCTGGACGCCCAGGTCGCGGCATTGCATTCGCTCCAGGTGTTCGCGGCGCAGGGCGTGTCCGTTCTCAGCGATGGGCTGTTGAGAGAAGACGAAGACGAAGACGAAGATGTGGATCGATGGTCGCATGTTGGCGATAAGGAGACGGGCACTTCCCGCTTTGTGTGCGTGCGACGCGTTCCGTTCGACGCGCACGCAGCGTCCGAGGCTATGTGGTCGGCGCTCACGGGCATGACCAGCGCCTCTACTGCTGGCGTCAGCGAGTGCAATGGGGATGACGTGCATCCCGCTTCGTCGAACCTTCGCATCTTGGAGCGCTCGCAAGACGTGTGCGCGATGAAATACCAACTGGATGGACACTTCGGCAGTGTGAAAGCAGATACCACACCTGTCTACGTTCATGCCATCGCGCAAAAGCTTGCGGGGGGCGAAGAAAATGGGACAAAACTGTTTGTTTGGCGATCGGTGAGCACTCTGGACACCAGTGGAGATGATAGCGAGGTCGTCCATAGTAACAGTAGCGACATCATGTGGGTCGCGGTCACGAGCGCTGGATTGAACAGCACGATTGCGATCGTTGCACAGGCGCTCGTCGAAGCCGAGGGCGGGGACACGAATTGCATAGCGCAATTTCAGGAGACGATGATGGCAGGAGTCGAAATGTGCGTGAACGAGATCCTGCTGGGCGCTGAGAACATGCTCGTCGACGGTGAGATGGCCCACCGGTCCCCTCGTGACGATGCCACAGCCTACGGAATCGCGGTTTGAAAATGATAAAGGCGTCCCTGCACTGTATTTGGTGCAACTCGGCACCTCAAACGAATGCATAACTGCTAGCTATTGCCGAAGTTTTCTTATCAAAGCCAACGCGGCATTCACCAACAAGCAACACATGCAGGAGTGGATGGTATGAAGACTCGTGGATCCGTCCTTCTAGACCCCATTGACATAACTGTCCTGTCCTAGATCACCAGCGTCGGATCCTCCTTGACCGCATCCAGCAGCTCCTGAACCGAGCGGAAGTGCACGTTCGGGAAAAACTCATCGCGGTCGCGCTGGATCTTTTGTTGGTCGAACTTGAGCTTGCCTGATGGGACGTACAGCTTGAACTCGGCGGTCACCATCGCGTCCATCGATTCCTTTTGGTCAAAGATGGCCTCCAGGCGCTCCACGCTCTCAAAGGTGATGTTAAGGTCGGACATTCCTCCCGCCGTCTTCATGGTCTCTGCCACCTCCAGCCACGTCGTTTCCTCGCCTTGAACGTACGTATACTGACGCCACTTGTTCGTACTCTTGAGCAACTCCGCGACTGCCTTCGCCGTGTCGCGGGCGCTCGTGACCGCGAACTTTTCGTGGCCCGTGCCCGGGATGGTCATGATCTTAGTGCTCAGGTCGAGGGCAAATAGCTCGCCAAGATCGTAGTGATAGCGGTTGGCAGCTGGCACCACGTAGTCTGCGACCCACCCGACCGAAATGACCGTCCATTCGAGTTCACTCTGCGAGCGGAGAGCATCTCTGACCGTCAAATTGTATTGGTAGGTCGAGTCGGGCTCCTCCGGGAACTCCTCCGAATTGGCGCTGAACTCGGACGGGATGAAGCGCTTGCACTTGGGTGTACGCTTACATGCTTCGATGAGCGCCAGGTGGATGTCCGCGTAGACCTTGGCCAGGTCGAAGACGGTGCTGACGAGAGCGTCACAGTCGCTCAGTAGCTCCACGAGTTGGTCAACGGAGGAGAAGTCGGTCAAGCGCTGTTCGATCACGCCGGGCTTGCCGTCAAAGTGGGTTTTGTGCGAGCGTGCGAGGATCACGACCTCGTGTCCGGCACGTGGCAGTTCGTCGGCGAAATGCTTGGCGAAGGATCCGTTTCCAGCGATAGCGACGCGCATACTTGACGAGAGGAGTAGCCGGTGGACTGTCGGTGAGGGTGTTGGCAGGATGAAGGCGAATTGAAGAATGAGGAATGGGAGCTGGAAGCATTTTGCTCAAGCCAACGCGCTGATCAGGTTGTCCTGTGCGGCGTGGGTTAAAGGAATAGTCACGGAGAGATGGAAACTGCTGGAGCGGTGACTAATCGAGCGTGACATGATCACTCGACGCCGATTATAACGGTGCGATTAGTCACGAGCCTTTGCTGGAGTGTTCCAGCGTGACGAAGCAACAAGTCACCCCTCGAAATGGTTTATTTTGTGCTCACCCAGTAATGGAAATGGACACCATCCAAATACCGTCTTTTGATCTGTTTTGCCATTCTAAATGAAGTACTGTGTTCCATAAAATATTGAACACGTCGAACTAAAGTCACCACCACTAGAGCACAACGTGATTGACGACAATGGAGTCCCAGCCACCAGCGACTACAGCACGCGGCCAGCAGCAGCACGAGGCGCCCGTCATGACGGCACCACTAGCTCCGCCACCTTGCGACCAACCTTCTGTGGAGGCGGCTCTGAAAGCGAAGCGCCCGGCGCGTGAGCGCCAGAGGAAGGAGCGGTTCGCGCTCTTGCATTCCATGACTGCCGGTGGGTCTAACGCGCTCATTAACGCTGCTATTTTACTTGCAATGGCATCTAATTGCTGGCAATCACTATCGTTTTCTACCTAGATGAGCGGCGTCGCTTCCTCGTGGAAGAAGATGCCCAGAAGGAGCAACTGTTGCGCAAATTGGAGCGCGTTGTGGCTCCGGACAGCACGAGTCAGCGGATCGCCATCGACTTGAGCTTCGACCACATTATGAACGAAAAGGAGATTCGCAGCCTCGCCAATCAGTTGAAGATCAGCTACGGCATCGTGAAGCAGATGCACGAGCCATTCCAACTGATCTTTTGCAACGCCAACGGTTCGCTGCAGCGTTTGTTGGAGGGATTCGGCGCCGATCACTGGTTCATCCAATGGCGCCACAATGTCGACAGCCTCGATGAGGTCTTCCAGTCTTCGGAGCTGGTGTATTTATCCCCCGACTCACCCAATGTGCTCTCCAGTATGGACCCCAAGAAGACGTACGTGATCGGCGGCATCGTGGACAAATCACGCAAAAAGGTGCGGGTTTTGGGGCACAGCAGCTTCTAGACTTCCCCGCTGGAGTGCCTTAAGTAACGTTGTTGGTCTATTGCAGGGTGCGACGTTGAACGCTGCTACTCAAGTGGGGATCACGACGGCGCGACTGCCGATCCGTGAGCATATTCCGGAGCGACTGGACCACATTCTCAATGTGAACACAGTCGTCGAGGTGCTCCAGAACTTTCAGGAGCTCGGAGATTGGCAGCAGGCGCTGGAGAAAGCATTGCCACAGGTGGGGAATGGAGGCGAGAGGACGGGGAACTACCAATCTGATCTGTTGGTCGGCTTGGCGGCGAAACGAATAGCCCGGACTGATCGATTGCGTTGTGCTCGGAATAGCGAAAGCAAAGTCAGCTTGGACGGCGAGCTCGCCATTTACAGCAGAAACAGAGGCAGAAGGCAGATGACTCATCGGTACGAGACGCTAGCAGCAGCAACCAGAGCGCTTCGGCAACGAATCAATCAGCGGTTGGCGTACTCAGCCCCAGCAAGCCGGCGAAGCATGAGCAAGCTGTCATGGTGGACGCGAGCCCAACCGAAGATGTGGAGCTGTTGTGGATGGAAGAGTTGGCTCTGTAGCAAACGCCAGAATGCAGAAGAGCGGGGCCATGATCATTCCCGGCCCGTTTACTTTCAAACACTGAGCCCAGACGACGCGGACGGAGCAATTGTGACATTGGTGAGGTCCAAAATGCAAAAATGCAAAAATATACTTCAAGTATGCTGATGCCGTAGAAATAAAGTGCTTTTTTTCTGGCTTCACTGATATGAAGGAAATAGAGCGCTCCGCTCAGAACGATAGTATTCTCAGTCCGTCTTCATGGACGCGGGGCATTCCTTTCTGGCGGCTTCGAGTCTCCTCCTGGAGCAGAGCGGCCAGGCTCTTGCGCCGCCTTCGCGTGCGCCCATTACCCCCGTCGCACCCGTCGAAGTCTCGCCGCAAGGGCGGAGATGTGCAGTGGCTGGCTGTGAGAACCGGCCGCAACGCAAAGGACTCTGCCGTGCGCATGGAGGCGAAGGCGGCCGGCTATGCGTGGTGGAAGGCTGTGACCGACGCGAGCAGGCCAACCGTCGTTGTCGGGTGCACGGCGGCCGGACGCAGTGCCAAGTTGATGGCTGTGAGAAGTCCGCGCAGAGCGGCGGCCGCTGTCGTGCACATGGCGGGAGCACTGGGAAACTGTGCGTAGTCGAGGGCTGTCATCGACGGGAGCAGACCAAGAACCGCTGCAGGATCCACGGCGGCAGAGCAACCTGTCGAGTCCGCGGCTGCGGCAAATACGTGCATAGAGCGGCACTCTGTCGTGAGCACGGGGGCGGCAGTGGGAAACTGTGCGTTGTGGAGGGCTGCACTCGACGGGAACAAGCCAAAAACCGCTGCCGAATGCACGGCGGACAGACCTGGTGCAAAGTTGAGGGCTGCAACAAGTGCTCTCATAGTGGAGGCTTCTGTCGCGAGCATGGCGATGACACGCAGTGTCAGGTGGAGGGCTGCGCTAAGTACGCGCATAGCGGAGGAATGTGTCGTACCCACAGCTGCAGTTGACACTGAGAGATAAGGGAAGCTGCGATCGTGCGGTTGTCCAAGGCATCCAGTGAAGTGAACGCAGGCTGAGTTCAGTGCAATACTACGGCAAGCTAATCGCTCTAGCCGATGCGGACTGATGGTAGGAAGCACGAAGCGCGGATAAGACGCGTCTGGTGCCACTCCACATGGTTAACTAGGTGGCTGAAGGAAAGCTGCGAAGGTTGCGAATGCCAAAATCGTGAGAAGCGAAGGACGCTATCAAGCCAAGCAGCGCTGCTCTCTCAAGAGCCAAGTGGAAAGTGAATCGGGTCAAGCCATGAAAGGGACTGTCGACGAACATGCGACTGTCGCGGTGGCAGCGCGGATGGAAGAATGTTTTCTGGGGAAGAATCAGAAGGTGTTCAACTTGCGAGCTAAATACGATCGAGTTCCTGAGCTCGTGGGTATTTTTATCTCTGTTGAAGCCTTGCTGGCGTGTCGAATGCTCCATTGTCTGTCCGGAAAGAAGGCTTCGAGGAGAGATTTCGCCTTCGTTTGCCGTGTTGGAGCTCTGCAAGCTGGGAATCTGAGCACGAGATGGCATTCCTGTCGACGGAAGGGCGCTTCGGACCAGACCTAGATGCGATCAAACAGGGCGAGCCTGTGCGTTGCTACCCAAACCTCTCCGATTCGTTTGCGATACTGGCTCAAGTGCAGCAACTCCTGACTCGGCCATTTGCTTTGACTTTTGCCTAGAACCCGTGCACCTACACGCCTCCTGCCGCCGGGCTGGCGCTTTCGCCAGAATCCCATTCCAGCGGCACTTTCGGGTATCACCGACCGGAGCAGCATGAACAACCGCCACATGCGGCCGCCGCTGCCTCCTGCTCTCCTGCAGTAGCAGCAACCTTGAAAGCCATGGCGGCGAACTCCTTACCAGAATTGAGAGGGTTCGCGCCAGATCCATGGACCTACTCGCCTGCAGCACGAGGCCAGTTCCCACACGCCTACACTATTCAGGAGATCCAAGCCGAACGGAAACGCTCGGCCTTGCGCTCGAGGACAATCCAGCATCCAGTCAGCGAACAAGGGGAGGCGGTCAAGCTGCTGCATCTTGCACTGGGACCAGGCAGCTACGAAGTGGATCGCGACGTAAGCGGAAGATACCAATTTATCCGCAAGGGATCTGGAGACTGAATCTAATCTCTCTTGTTCTTCAATGACTTAGCAAAACCAAGAGGTGATTGCCACGCCGTTCACCTTCACGCGCGAGAAACGACACGGTATTCTGGAGAATACCTCAGCTCTGGGTCGTGAAGGCTGCAGTCCTGGACCAGGGGTCTACCGTATCGAAAGCAGCACGGCAGTAGGCTCAACCTCGACCCTCGCAAGTGCGCCATTTCGCTCCAAGAACGCCGCCACGTTTGTATCGGTAAGAGACGAACAGAAGTCGGAGGAGGTTATTGTGGCGTACTGGCTACGAGTCTCAATGTGCTTTTGCTATGACGCTATTAGCGCGTACGCAGTGACAGTCAGTTACATCAGCAGGAACTTCGTGAGGTGGCGCGGTATTCCAAGGAGCTGGCAACGTCCTACCGGGAACTCACCACCAGCGTTCAGGTACATCCAAATTTCATGTGATCGCTCTCAATGCGAGCGTCAGGTCTGCATCTAACCTGTTGAGTGGACTTGCCACTCCTTTAGCGGCTCGAGAAGCAGTTAACGACACCAAAGGCGCGCGAGCAATCCTTCCAGCGGTTCGACAAGGACGTTACGCAGGTCGAAGCTTATCGTCGAGGTCCAGGGAGCTATGCTCCTGTCCGAAGCTGCCCCCGGGTGGACGCTGGTGGACGTCGTCAGAAGAAGGACGAAAACGACAAGGAGCAGGATGGAGATTACCACTTCAGCTGTAGAGAAGTGGGACGGTTGTCGGCATCGTCTGGCTCCCAGAAACAGCAACGCAGCTCCTTCGGCGGCGTAGCCAGTCGTGATCTGCTCACCTCGATGGTAGCGGCTGGCCACACGAGTGCACACACAATCGGACCAGGCGTTTACGATGCCCATCGATCTTCGGTCGTAATGCCAACGCATAACGTGAGCTACAAGCTGGAGCTGCAGCGACCAGAAGAGCAGCAGCCACGGAAGCCGAAGCTGAAGACCAAGTTGAACAGCAAGAACCAAGTTGATATCAAGGTCGAAGGCGCTGTGGCAGACAAGGTGGATGTGACTAGCAGCAAGCTGAGTCAGCGCGAGATGTGGAAAGTCATGCGGCGGGGGCCCGCCCTGCCCTCGGGACAAGTCTAGAACCATTCAAGTATTCCGTTTCTATCACGTTTGCTGCTTCTACTGTCTGACACCCACCTCGCGTCTTCCAAGTGTTTAGCGAACGCGTCGCAGGACCACGGCCCAGTTGGATTCGTCGTAGTAGCTCTCCTCCACTTCGGCGTTGCCTGCTTGGGTCACGAGATCCTCCAGCTCGCCTTGTTTGAACATGTGGCAGTAGCGCTGCACCACCACACGTTCCTGTGGCTTCTGTGCCGCGCTCTCGCGCTCAGCCAGTTCCTCTCCCCCTTCGATGCCACAGACAGTCTCCATCGTTCCCGAATCTGCTTCATTGGAAAAGGCGAAGCGCTTGTCGAGATTCCACGGCACCATGAAGTCTTGCCGTCCTTCGTCGAACCGGCGACGTGAACCTTTCATCTGCTCGTGGGCCCAGGCGTAGATGATCCCGCGGCCGCCTATGCGCAGCACACGCAGCAGCTCCTTCACAGCCGCCAATCGGTGTCCGAGTGTGCTCAGATGATGGAGCACCGCGATGGACAGCGCGGCATCGCACGAACTGGAGCGAAGCGGGACGGCCAGCGCGTCGCACACCATGGCGTCAAGGCCACGGTCTCGACAGATGTCCACAAGCCGTGCGCTGCGGTCACCACCAACCACAAAGCTCTGTGTTGCATCCACACACTTCATGTACTTCCCATTCCCGCACCCTAGGTCGGCGATCACTGATCCGCTAGGCAACGACGTCACGAAACGTGCCACTCCTGGCCACGGACTGTGTCGAGTGCTGCTGAAATGAGCCGCTACCGTCTCGTAGAAGTCGTGCACGTATTGCTGTTCTACTGCAGTGGGCGCCAGGCTCAGTGTCTGCTCTTGCTTGTCTTCGAGATCCCCTTCAACATGATCATCTTGGCGATCGGTAGTATCACAGTAAGCAGGGAACAGACACTCACACGGTCCCGATCGGATCTTGCGGAACGTGATGCTCAGTCGACGCTGACGATCCACTTGTTGCCCGTCAATCACGTCGAAAGTGCGTGGAACGATGGCATGCGTCCATTCATAGCGACTGGCACCGCTCATGACTGCCAGTGACCGGGCCGGCAACAGAACGCCTTCGTTGCGCACGCCGTCCGGATGACGGAACTCCATCACCACTTCGCTGCATAGACTCAGCGACGCGATGGTCGTTGTGAAGGCCGAGTGCGTGTCCAAGTGGGAGGCGATCCCTTGGCCTGGCAAGTACTCGTTCACTGTGACTTGGTCGGGCGTGTCGCCGTCCATGATGCCACAGCGCGCGATCTGGTCGATGATGGACTGCAATACGGCCGGCATGGGCTCCGACAGCGGTTGATCCGGGTCGCAGCGACGTGTCTCATAGCTGAACTCGTAGCCGAAGTGCTGCACCTGTCGAGCCTTGACCGTATTGGCCCATCGGGAGCCATCTTGCTGGTCAAAGAACGCGATGCACGCGGCTTCTTGCTCCTTCGTGATGAACTCAGGCTCGAAACGTAGCCCTGGAACTCGCAGCCCTGGGGGGCCGGACGTCCGCGACACGTCAGCCACACGCTCAAGTCGATCCCGTGCCTCCAACTGTTTACGTGGCAGTGCAAACTCCGCGTACAACACTCGATTCGCCACCAAGCTGCATGGCTTTTCATGCAACAGTTCTCGCAGCTTCATGGCCACGGGAACGTCCGCTAGCTCCAGCAACACCGCACGACGTGAGCCAGATCCATACAGAACGCACTTCACGACCGCGTCTGTGTCTTTGGGGGCTTCAGACTCAGCGCCAGCGTCTGCGGAATGCAGGAGATGCTGCAGGAACGGCACCAGCTTGGTCTCGGCGATGGCACTCTCCTTGATACGCCGACTCATCGTGAGCTTCAAGAAGGCGCTCGGCTGGCCATCCGCTACATAGTCCGTCAGCTGGAGCTGCTGCGATGGCAGTGTGGCGTCTGCATCGCCAGCAGCACGCGGCGCTTCGAGGTGTTCACTTGTCATGTTGCTCAAGCCACTAATTCGTCGCGTGTCATGCACACCCAGCTTCCTCGCTTTAGTGACATGTGATTGATTTGTGACACAACACTATCCTGAGGGAGCTTTTTGTTGGCATTTGTTGAAGCCAAACATTCATGCAGCCACTTTGAATGATAAGGCACATGCATTCGGCTTGCCGAACTTACAAACATCACATACCGGCGTCCATATCCGCTGTACCCGTGCCGATCCTCGACCCAGCATTATAGAGAGGTCCACATGACTGGCTTAATCCTCTTGGCGTTGCCAGATGCAGAGCTTGCCGTAGAAGTCCGGGGACACGATGGTGGGCTCGAATGGATGCCAGCACACATCACGCGTGAGGCCATTGGGCTTCATGGCGAAGATCTCCACCAGGTCGCCGGAAATGCTGTCATACACGTACACGCGCCCGTCCGCCGAGCCAGTGTAGACGTACTTTTGCGCGGTGGAGTGCAGCGGCGAAAAATGGCATCGGATGAGTGTCTCGATGACCATGTGGCCGCGGTAGGTCATGACCGACTTATCGTCCGGGTGCTCCACTGGAGATTTGTTGCGCCCCGGGTAGGCCTGGTAGCGGTAGTCCCACGAGTACGGTCTGCGGAAAGGAGCCAGTGCGTCGTGGTCGTCCGAGGAGAAACACTTGCGCAGATCCCAGAGCTTGCACGTCTGATCCTTGGCGTTCGAGATAAAGTAGTACCCGTCGTCCCGAGACGAAATGTGCGTGATGCCGTCCGTGTGGCCAGGAAACACGCCTTGCGGCTTGGGATTCGACTCGGACAGTACGCGACGGTCCCACAACTTGATCAGCGAGTCGTCAGATCCGCTCACGAACACATTTGAATGCAGCGGGCCGTCTACAAATGCGATGGCGTTCACGTCGTCGTGGTGGCCAATCACGTGACAAACAGGCACTTGCGTCTCCATGTCCATCAAGATCACGCTGCTCTGCGACGTGCCGGCCACGAACTCGGTGCCCGCCGCGTTGATGTCCAGACACCACACGCCAAAGCGGCCGAAGCGCCCTGTATGCAATCGACGCGAGTCTCCCCGCCCTGATCCTCGCGGCGCTCGTGCCAGTGGAAACACACACTCCTTTTCGTCCTCGTCGAAGTTCGTACTCACCATGCGCACGTTGCTGTTGATGGTGGAGTACACCACATTGGCGTCATCCGGTGTGAACTTGGCATCCGTCACGGTCCAACTGGTGTCGCGCACGGGTAAGTACGCGGCGCGGGACCAGTCCATCGTATCATACAGCAGAATCTCGCCGCGCTGGCCGGCAGTCAGGAACCGCGAGCCGGTGCTGTTGAAGCCACCACAATACAGGCGGTCGCGCACAGAGTCCACCACGCGGCACTGTTTGTTCTGCTGGAAAGGCATGAAGGTCTCCTGCAGCTTGATCAGCTGTGCCTTCGAGGACGTTCCCACCTGCTCGCGATGGCATAACGTATGGAACATGCGCTTCTTCCGGTTCAGCACTGACGCGTCCACGGGGTCCTCGTTGTAACCGCGCAGCTGATGCGCGATGCGCTCCAACGGCAGCATCTGCCGCTGCTTCTCCTCGTGCTCCGAGCGCCGGAAGGCCCGCGGTGAATACGGTTCGCCGTCGAACACCTTGTCCAGATGCGCGCGCACGTCGGCGGACAGGATGGGCGCGCCGTCCTCGTCCTCGACGGCCGACGAGTCCGACGCGCCCTCGTACTCCGGCTGCCAGTCCTCGTCCTCGTCTTCCGAGTCCACCCACCGCAGCAGCGACGCCATATCCCGCAGAACAGATATGGTGTACTAGTTCGTGCGCAAGTACAGCCTGGGCCACCTTGCCTCGATTGCCTTGCTTGCTTTCCTTCCGTTTGGTGAATGCGCCAAGATTTCATTCCTGTGTTCTTCTTCCTCAGTATTGGACCATCACTCTGTTCCTATTGATTATGTGCGGTCATTTCGCTAAAAGACTGTCCGTTACCGCTAACTCGTCGTGCATTTGTACTAAAACCTTGCTGAAATCGTCGCTTGAAGACTTGAAGTGCGGGTAGGTTTGACAACCATAATCAGAAAGGGAGCACAAACACAACACTTCAAATGTGGTGGGAAGGTGGCACGAAGGTCGCGCCAAGGGAAGTGAACCACCGAATCGGACAGCGATATCTTCCGTGTCAAAGGGAAGCAAGCAGAAGCTTCTCCGCTAGAGAAGACGCCGACGCACCTCCCCCAACTCGCCACGACCCGTCCACGATGGGGCGCAGCCAGCACACTTCGGTCGTGGTGTTCTCCATCTTCTTCTTCCTGGGCATCGGGTCGTCGCTGCCATGGAACGTGTTCATCACGGCGCAGGCTTACTTCCAGCAGCGGCTGGCGAACACATCGTACGAAGATTCGTTCCTCAACTGGTTCAGCATGGCCTTCAACGTCAGCACGCTCATGACGATGCTCATCCGCACGACCGTGATTGCCGAGCGGATGGCGGGCGCCGTCCGCACCGTCTTCTTCTCGCTCATCGTGATCATGGGCGTCATCTTCATGCACTGCGCCTGGACGCGCATGCCTGAATTCCATGGTGCGGCAATTGGACGATTTGGATATGAACCAAGGCGAAGGGAAGAGAATCCTCATTGCGTATGTGTATTTGGCTGCATGAGCAGGCTACCCGTTCTTCCACACGACGATGATGAGCATTCTACTAGTCGCATGCGTCTCCACGCTCATGCAGGAAGGACTGCTACGTATCGTGGCTACATTCCCGCCGCAGTACACGCAGGCCGTGGTCAGTGGCCAGTCTTTTGCCGGATTGGCTGTCTCCATGTCCAACTTCGTCATCACGTGGGCGGATGACCACAGTGTGCCGCTGCTGCGCGCGCTGCAGTCCAACGCGGACTTGTGCGCCTTCCTGTACTTCGCTCTGGCGTTCATCACGTTGGTTCTGTGTCTTCTGGCCTTCGGGGTGCTTACACGCATGGAGCTATTCCGCCACTACCAGAGTGTGGATCATCCGGGTCACCGACAGAAAGAGGATTTGGCTGACTCTGCGAACGATACCGACGATACCATGGAAAGCTCCTCACGCGAACGACTGCTCGGTGAAAGTGACCGCGAAGAAGGGGAGAACAAGGTGGACATGCTGGAGATCGCCTTCAAGATCCGCTTCTACGCGGCGGCAACCTTCTTCATCTTTGTGGTGACGTTGGGCGTCTTCCCAGGGATCACGTCGGCGATCAAGTCCACTCAGTCGTCGAAGGGCAAGTTCTATCGCGAGCTGTTCACCCCGTTCACTCTGATCCTATTCAACCTGGGGGACTTCGTGGCTCGGATGTCAGTGTCGTATTGGCCCACGCTGCGCCCCAAGACAGTGCTGCTGGCCACTATCGCGCGCATGGCCTTCTTCCCGCTGCTCATGCTGTGCAATCTTCAGAACAAGGCGCATGTGGTGATCACGACCGTGCTCTTCCGCAGCGACGTGCTGGCCATGCTCTTCATCGTGGGCTGCGCCTTCTCCAACGGCCTGCTGTGCACGCTGGCCTTCATGGACTACCCGCGGCTGCTGCGCACCAACAAGGAGAAGGAGCTGGGCGGCAGCATCATCTTCTTCGTGCTGTCGATAGGCCTCACCGCCGGCTCGCTCATGTCCTTCGTGCTTCGGGCCATGTTGAAGCCATGAGGCATCCATGTCTAACGACCTGTAACTGCGACCAACGCAAGGTCTAACGCACGTTCCCCAAAACTCCCTGCTGAACATAACGCTTTTGAAATCAGTTAAATGTTGAAAAAGAGTTTTACGTAACCAACCAGATAGCTACCTTGTTGCTGAGTCCTCACTGTGTGGCAACGAACGCCAACAAATAAGGAGCGGCGCAAGATGTCGTCGAAGCTCGAGTATCTCCAGCGCTACATGGCCAGTAATGGCGCCGGTGCGTCCGCCACGACCTCCTCTTGTGTATCTGCATGCGCCTGCATGTCCTTGTGCCATCTGACCTCGTTCTTAACTGCTACAGATGCGACGAACACCGACAAGAAGAAGAAGAAAAAGGTGAAGAAATCCAAAGCTAAGGCAGCGGCTAGCGGCCTTGGAACACGTGTCGTGGACGCAGATCACGCGTGGGAGCAGGCGGCACCCAGTAAGGAGGACATCGACCACAAGTGGGAGCTGGATGCCGCCGAAGACGAGCGTCCGATTGTGGTGGCGGAGGGCGAAGACCTCGTGGACGCGCAAGATCTGCCCGTATACGTCAATTCCGAGGACTATCTGGGCGAGCTGCGGGCCAAGCAGCAGCAGCAAGAGGACGCCGATGGAGACCTCTCGCCCCCGCGCAAGAGGCCAGGGCCAGAGCGCCGTGACGATGACGCGTCGCCACCACGCAAGCCTCGTGATGTCGATGCGTCTCCGCCAAGAAGGCGTTCGAATGCTGGTCGAGACGCGTCCAGACGCCGTCGAGGTGGTGAGAGTGACGGCGATGATGGGGATGACGCGTCCCCGCCACGTAGAAAACAGCAAAACGAGCGACGCGGGCGTGACGAAGACGACACCCCGTCTCGTCGCCGTTCCACGAAAGCGAGTGCGTCGCCTATTGTCGAACGGAAGTCGACTGTTCCATTGTCTGAAGAGGAACGGGATGCCTCTCCACCAAGAAGATTGCGTCGGAACACGTCTCCGTCCAAGCAGGAAGAACGCAAGCGACGTCATCCCCCGTCGCCTAACGTTGCGGATCGGAAGCGGCGCGTCGACTCGCTGGGCCGAGACGTCTCTCTCCGTTCGAGTCGCAATGAGCGACGATCGCCTCCACGAGAAAAGAAGGACGACGTGTCTGTCAGACACCGAGGCAGAAGTAGGAGACATTCTCGGAGTGGAAGCAGAAGCCGAGGCCGCGAGCCCAGTGCTTCTCCACCTAGAAGAAGAGAGCGGAAACGGAGTCCAAGCCGAAGCCCATCGTCTCGCGCACGTCGTTCCCGTCGCAGTCGATCGCCGTCCTTACGCCGTCGACGGTCGACACGATGGGGGTCCCCACGACGTGGGGAATCCACCCGCGATCGCAGTCACGAGCGTCGACGCCACTCGTCGCCATCTCGACAGGTCCGCTCTCGCTCTCGATCAACGGGGAGCAAGCAGCGCTCATCGCGTCGGGAGTCGGTGGAAGTGAAGGAGGAGAGATCTTCACGTGGTCATAATGCAGCGAAGCCAAGCGAACAATCGCATCCACTGGACACCAACAAGGCCGCTTTGACGTCCAAGCCGGACGCTCGGGTGGCTCAGAGTGGCGATCTCAAGGAGGAGGCTAAAGAGTCCAAGGCCAAGAAGCCGGAGGAGAGCCAAGGGAAGAAAGCGGGGTTGTTCACACCGGCCGAGTTCGAGCAGCAGCGCAAGCTGGCGGCGAAGAGCAAGGACGTGTTGGGCGGTGCCAACGCTGCCGAGATGGGCGCGAACGCCGAGACGGTGTATCGTGACAAGCGTGGGCGTAAGCTGGATATGCTGAACGAGATGGTGCGGCAGCAGGAGGTGTTGGATGGCAAGCGGGAGCGCGAGGCCCGGGAGGAGTACGAGTGGGGGACGGGCGAAGTGCAGAAGCGCGAGCTCAAGTCCCAGCAGGAGCTGCTGCAGCAGATGAAGCAGATGCCATTTGCTCGTCATGAGGACGACGAGGAACTCGAGCGGAACCGTCGGGAGCGGGTGCGTGCGTTCGATCCGATCAACAGCAAAGTCTTCCAAGAGGATGTGCTCGCAGGACCGGATAAGCTCAAGAAGAAGAGCAAGAAAGGCAGGAAGAAGGACACGAAGGTGAAGCCCAAGTACTCAGGGCCGCCGGCCCCACCTAACCGCTTCGGCATCATGCCCGGTTATCGCTGGGACGGCGTTGTACGCGGCACTGGATGGGAGGAGAAGCTCCTGATGCGACAGAACGCCAACGCCGCCTTCAGTGAGGAAGCCTACAAGTACGCGGTTGCCGATATGTAGCAAAGTGGCGAGAACCCAAGCAGAAAGGCAGGCTGTGGCATTCAACGTTGCTCGAGATCTCGCGATGAAGCGCGAGCGGGTTCGAGTCCACATGGGCGGTCAGAAGCACAAGATGAAGCACTGAAGTCCCTGGACACGGAGCGAAATGGAGCAAATCGTCAATCAACTTGCATTTGAGTTAGCTTGTTTCTGGTAGTTTCGTCCGTTTAACTTCGACGCTGAAAGAGGCAGACATGAATGGCATGCACGCACATCGTGATGCCAGGTTTTGCTGCATGGAAAGGAGTCCTATCCCTCGAAAGCTGCGTGGAATGGATCATAGTCGCCGTTGCATTTGAGGTCAGGCAACCGACATACAACAGCGCTTACTTGCTGTACTCCTTGTACAGGTCGATCACGCGTTGCACGTCGCGCTTGCAGCCCAAGAAAATGGGCGAGCGCTGGTGGATGTCCGTCTACAGACGATGGAGAGGGCATACAACAGGATCATTAGCACACTCTGCAGGGATTGTGTCGCAAGCAGCAAGCAATGCACGTACGGGAACGAGATCGAGCACGCGCTCCGTGCCAGTGGTGGACATGCCGCCCGCCTGCTCCATGATGAACGACATCGGGTTGCCCTCGTACAGAAGACGCAGCTTGCCGTCCTTGCTCTTGTCACTCCCCGGGTAGAGGTAGATGCCTCCGTACAGAATGGTTCGGTGCACGTCCGACACCATGCTGCCGACATACCGAGCATTGTACCTGGTGTCGCAAATCAATCAACACACGAGCCGTAAGAGCCTGAGATCACATGAAAACCACCCGTTCGCACAGAACACTTACGGCGTTGGCTTGGTCTTGCATTCGTCAACGAACGCCTTCGTGGGGCGGTCCCAGTGGGCGTAGTTGCCTTCGTTGCACGAGTAGATCTGTAATCATCGCAAGCAGCAATGCGTGAGCGACATTCCACTACTGCAGCGTTGGATCATACGCCTCCCACCGCCTTTTGCACCACCGCCATTGCAACGTACCGTCTTGGGCTCGTCCGGGATGCGGATGTTCTTCTGCGACAGCATGAACGCTCCGATCGTCGGGTCCAGCGTGAAGCAGTGCACGCCGTTGCCCCACGTCAGCACCAGCTGCGTGGAGCTACCGTACATGCAGTAGCCGGCGGCAACCAGGTGCTTGCCTTGCTGCAAGATGTCCTGAATGCTAGAAGGGCAAGAAAATGTAAACACGTTAGCATTCCACACGTATTTGTGGCCCCAATTAACTGCGCCTCTTACCCGCCCTCCGAATCGGGATTGCGCTGGTAGATGGCAAAGATGGTGCCGGTCGAGACGTTGCAGTCAATGTTGGATGAACCGTCCAGCGGGTCGAACGCAATGCAGTACTTGGCTGCATTTACATACAACAAAAAACAACCGATAAGAACGATAGCGTCAGAAGTAATGCATCTCCTATCAGTCAGCAAGTTTCTTCAATAATGGAGATGGCACGTACTTCCGCTGGAGTCGTTGTCCACCACAATAGGCTTCTCTTCCTCCTCCGACACCATCACCTCAATCTTCGTCGAAAACTACTCCACAATATCAACAACAGCAAAGCAATAAACGTGTCAGCATGTGCGAAGAAGGAGCAGGATTCCATGGAGCACACAACTCTCTCTATCACCGCACCTTGAGGGAGTTGATGAAGATGTCATTCGACAGGACGTCCAGCTTCTTCACCTGGTCGCCCGTGGCATTCTCCGAGCCGTCCAGTCCATACAGCCCCGTCAATCCTGCCAACACATCAACAAGATACCGTCGTCAATTCTCCTCCTTTAGGCACGCAAAAGACGCATAGCACTTCTTCCCCCTCTAGAAATCCAAAATATGACGTACCGGCGCGACGCACGGCGCTGGCGATGACCTTGCAGGCCAGTTCGATGGACGAGAAGAGCACGCTCAAGTCGCTGTTGCCTTGGATATCCTTCTCGGCCAGGATGAAGCGCGAGAGCGTGATGGGGTTGGAGTGGTCGACTTCGGTGGCCATGATGGACTGGTAGTAGCTGGCGACGGGGGGCGAGTAGCAGCGGCGGAAGCAGAAGCTCCGGTGGGCGGCGGCGAAGCGGCGGGTGAACAGGATGGACGGGCGGACGAGTGTCACCGACGGAACGAAATCCGGAATGACTGGGTTCTGCTGTGGCTTTGGCTTGAAGTTCGACGGAGTCGCGGCAAAAACCCAAAGCGGCTGGGCTCTTTTCTCTCAGAATGCGAGGGGGATAGGGCTATGAATCACTGGCAGTGACGTTGGGCGTGTCATGCGGTGTAAGCCACGCTAAGTTAGGACTCGTTCCGACGGTTCGGGCCTGATTGACGATTGAAACGCGGTGGAATGACCCACTTGACCTCGTTTAACACTTTAATCAGGCGCACGCCGTGTTGCATGCTCACCCAACATCTGCAAAATGCACTTTTGACATGTGAAGAGATTCGTGAGTAAGCCAAGCGGCCGCAAGTATGTGGCCAGCCGATCCGTCGACTGCCTCGGCATCACTTCGGCCCAGCTCTGGGACGCCCCAATGGGCTGACGTTGCCAGTACAAGATGCCGCAGCTATGCGAGGATGTCGTGAAGCCAGCGAGCGTGTGCATGTACATAGTTGTCCAGTCAATTTGCAAGTCAATTAGCCACAACTCCTGCGTGGACGGACACGATGCGTCATCGTAGCTTGTGAAGACAGACTACAGTCACGCAACAGCGCTTACTGGCTGTACTCCTTGTACAGGTCGATCACGCGCTGAACGTCGCGCTTGCAACCCAAGAAAATGGGCGAGCGCTGGTGGATGTCCGTCTGGAACAGGGCACGACAAGGTAAAACACACAGCATTGGCGTAAGTGTATCGCAAAGGAGCTGGTCAGACGGTGCCAAACGAGTGAAATAGGTCGCTGAGACGTACGGGAACGAGGTCGAGCACGCGCTCCGTGCCAGTGGTGGACATGCCGCCCGCCTGCTCCATGATGAACGACATCGGGTTGCCCTCGTACAGAAGACGCAGCTTGCCGTCCTTGCTCTTGTCACTCCCCGGGTAGAGGTAGATGCCTCCGTACAGAATGGTTCGGTGCACGTCCGACACCATACTGCCGACATACCGAGCATTGTACCTGGTGTCGCAAATCAATCAACACACGAGGCGTCAGGATCGAGGAACGCATGAAACCTCTCATGCCAGCCCATTCAAGACAGCAGCCAGTTGCACAGAACACTTACGGCGTTGGCTTGGTCTTGCATTCGTCAACGAACGCCTTCGTGGGGCGGTCCCAGTGGGCGTAGTTGCCTTCGTTGCACGAGTAGATCTGTAATCATCGCAATTAACAAAGCGTAAGTTTCCATGCAAGCAAGATACTCGGTCAGATTCCCACAAAGGCTGCTATTTCCACGTACCGCCTTGGGCTCGTCCGGGATGCGGATGTTCTTCTGCGACAGCATGAACGCGCCGATCGTCGGGTCCAGCGTGAAGCAGTGCACGCCGTTGCCCCACGTCAGCACCAGCTGCGTGGAGCTACCGTACATGCAGTAGCCCGCTGCGACGAGCTGGTTGCCAGGCTGCAAGATGTCCTTGAAGCTGCCAGCAACACACAAGCACACAGCACGAAAGTAAGTGCAAGCGCATTCCCCACTTCCGGTGAATAACGAGCGGTGCTAAGTCTTACCCGCCCTCCGAATCGGGATTGCGCTGGTAGATGGCAAAGATGGTGCCGGTCGAGACGTTGCAGTCAATGTTGGACGAGCCGTCGAGAGGATCGAACGCAATGCAGTACTTGGCTGAATCGGCAACCGCAATAACAGCATCAGAATGCCGTTCGAGGTAGAGGATTCTGACACAGCGCAGGACCAAAACTCACTTCCACTGGAGTCGTTCTCAACACAAACAGGTTCAACTTCTTCCTCCGACACCATGACCTCGATCTTCGTCGAGAACTATGTAGTGCATAAGACACCAGTTGGTTAAACCCTACAGCTCAAGTATCTTTCGCAAGACTAGAGCCACAGGACCAAACCCAATGCACGCACCTTGAGGGAGTTGATGAAGATGCTGTTCGACAAGACATCCAGCTTCTTGACCTGGTCGCCCGTAGCGTTCTCCGAGCCGTCCAGACCGTAGAGTCCCGTCAGGCCTGCACATTTCCAAGCACCAACATCCTAGCGTCAAGTGTCTGGGTCATCAACCTTGCCGAACAAGGTAGCAGTCGTACCGGCACGACGCACGGCGCTGGCGATGACCTTGCAGGCCAGTTCGATGGACGAGAAGAGCACGCTCAGGTCACTGTTGCCCTGGATCTCCTTCTCGGCCAGGATGAAGCGGGAGAGCGTGATGGGGTTGGAGTGGTCGACTTCGGTGGCCATGATGCTTGGGTGGAATTGGTGAGGGGGGTCGGAGAATCCGAGCTTGAGGAGCAGCAAGTCTGTGCTCTGATGGGGCCAAGTGAGACGTACAGCTCAAAAATGGGAATGGCTTTGATTCGGATCGGGAGCCTCTGGATCGTGTTGCAGCGACAGCGAGTGCGTTTCGCATACCTAGCATGTAAGGATTTGATGCTGATGCAGGTATTGATGTTGAATTTCCGCTGGTTCAGACATGTCACACAAACGAGGGAGTTTACCAGCCGCAGGAACGTCATCTCGGTCACCCAACGCGCCACCGTCGTCATCGTGGGCGAGTCCTGCTGGTTGATCACTGCTTCCGCTGCCAAGCCGACAATTGAGTGATTACCACGATGAGGTAAACGGCTCCAAGAGCGACAATCGATGAGATATCTCGCTCGGGCTAGTAAGCAGGTTGTAGAGCGTCATCCTGACGCCGAGTGGCTACTGCACGACGATGCTCAATCGCAGGCTATGATGCACCGAATCTTGCCTTCTCGCAGGCCCCGAATCCACTTGGCGGACATACCGCCAGCCAGCGACACGCTGCAAACGAGATGGTGACAACCGCAGTGATGATGGAGGGCTGGCCCCATTCAACAGAATGAACACGTGCCAGCAGTTCCTGGGTGATTTGCAGTCCAGTCGCAACCCAGCTTCTTGCTTCTGTGTCTGGCTTCAAGTTTGCCATGAACCAAGCAGCGCGGATACGGCAGGAAGGAACGCGATGAATGCACGCTTGACTTGCGCCCGAAGGAGCTACATTCATTGATGCAGAACGCGAGCAAGCGGACGGAGCATGCAGCACAGCGAATGCTGTTCCGCTATTGCATGGGACCTATTGGTGCCTTTTTCTTCTTGTTTGTGTGTTTTCTGCTTTGTTATTTCTACGGCGAGCTGCTTCGCTCAGCTAACACTGAGCTGAACATGCAGCATCAGCTGGATGACGGAGGCAACCTAACTACATCTTGTTCATGGACGCAACGTCGACCGACTGCACGTAGTCCTCGAACTGCTCGATGGCCTCCGTGATGTCGTCCAGCAGCACAATGTCATCAACGATGATGCACTGCACCAGCAGCTTCTTGATGCCGAAGGCCACGGGCACCAGCTTGTGGCCCTCACCCCAGCTCAGTCCCTCGATGGGCAGCGCCTTGATCTTGGCCGCCAGCTCCTCCAGGTTCGTCTCGGCCTCCCACGGCTTCACCTCCAGCACCACCTGCGAGCGCTCCACCGGTTTCTTCTTCTCCTTCTTGGCGGACGCGGCCTTGGCGGCCTCGGCGCGCTTGGCAGCCAGCGCCTTGGTGGCCTCGTCGTCCTCCTCCTCGTCGTCGTCGCCGAACATGTCGTCGTCGTCGTCGTCATCGTCCTCCTCCTCAACGGCGGGGGCCGCGGCCTTCTTGGGCGCCTCCTGCTTGGGGGCGGCCGCCTTCTTGGCCACCAGGATGGCGCGCAGGCCCAGCTTGGCGGCCACGTGCACGTACCAGCGGTACACGTTGGGGTTCTTGGCGGCGTCCGGCACGCTCGAGAACTTCTCGAAGGTGGCCACGTCGGCGGCGCTGAACTGGTAGCCCTCGATGTAGCTCTTGTTGGTCAGGAAGCCGTTCAGCTTCTTCAGGCCGGCGTCCTGGTCCAGGTTGTCGAAGGAGATGCCCATGGTTGCTTCGTGCTGTGTTCGTGGGGTGGTGGACTCTGGTTGGGTTGTGGAGGGGGGAGGCGAGGCAAGCGCCGATCTTGGGGGCGAATTAGCGCGAGGGCGACGGACACGCGCACATGGCTGGCCAGGAAGGCGGTCTTTTGCGCGGCGAAGATTCCCCGCGGAAAATGTGCAGAGAGGTTGGCTGCATACTGAATTGAAGTGGAAACGGACATTCCGCAAGGGGTGGGGGTTGAATTGAGGAGGGCGCTCAATTGAGAGCATGTCATGGCGCCTCTATTTGGAGCAGGAAAACCAAGCATGGGTCCGAAATGCAGATTCCGAATGGATGTGATTGATGCGAGACTTGACTCCAGCTCTCGGGCGACGACGACGCTGGTTGGTGTGCGTCTTTGGTCTGTGCAGCCACAGTTCCGCATTGTATTGCGATGGGTCTTTTTCAGGCGACCAAACTGCACGCTTGGCATTTCAGCGTCCGAGAGTATGATACCAGCATCAATGTCGCTGTGGCTCGGCCGCGGACACCTATCAATAGCAACAGCATCGGCGAAACCTCGTTGACTCATGTCGTTGCACACTATTCGCTGCAAAGCCACGCCCGCTCCCCTTATTATAGCTCAGCTACAGCTTCCTTGAAACAACCAGTTGCACACCTTCAGTGCCATTATTGAGCGTTCGGGTGCGCATGGAGTCATCGTTCTCTCGGCAATTGGCGCCCATGCAGGAGGACGAGATGGCTCAGGATGCCACACGGAAACTGCGGTTCTCCCGGAGACTGTCTCTGCGCTTCCGACGGCTGCGGCACGTCGAAGCCGCGCCTCTGACGCACGTCGACGTGTTCAGTGGCTCATTAACCGGAACATCCGAGCGGTTCGCGTCCGCGTTAGCTGACAAAGCTTCACAGCGCGGGGCCGTGGTCTCCTTTCAGTCGCTGAACGAGTTCGATCCGCAGTGTTATGCAGATCCAGACGGTCCGTATCACTCTTCCACACGCATCACGGTCTTCGTAGTGTCCACCCATTTCGCCGGCGGCCCTCCCCCGAATGCCGAGGCCTTTTCCCAGTGGCTACGCCTCGCTTCCGGCGTGATCACCCCTCCTACTATCAATCCGGTGCTGCCGGAAGAGCTTGGAGAATCTGGGGTGTCCGAGCCAGCAGCAACGGTCCAGAAGAGCGCGGTGGATCTCAACAGTGGTAGGACCATCCGCCCAAGTTCATGGAACCGGGTGGTTCCCTCGACATCCGAGGTGCCGCTACGTCGGCCAAGTTCCGCGTCCTACGCCTTGCGTCGCAACTTCCTCTCCCACTTGCGGCTTTCACTTCGTCGAGGAGATGACATTCCTACAGGCAGCGGCAAACCCAAGAGCCCGGTCCACGGCGTCCAATACGCCGTCTTTGGCGTGGGGAACTCCATGTATCTCACCTACAATGCCATGTGCAAGTTCGTGGACGCGCGACTTCAAGCGCTGGGTGCCGTACGACTCTGTCCGGTAGGACTGGGCGATGTGTCAGACGACATCGACTCCGCCTTCGCCAAATGGGAGACGCAGCTTCTTGAGTTAATGGTGAACAACCCACCCGGTCCACCACCAAGTCCTCCTCTATCGATTACGGAAGGAGGAACAACATCGATCAGAGCCCAGCGACAATCAATGCCGGAAGGGAAAAGCATTGGCCAGCTAGAGGCTCAAGCTGAAGTCGATGAATTTCCTTTGACGCTCCTGACGTCCTCATTTCCCTCGGCATCTGGCCGCAGGATGTCTCCAAGACGATTCAGTGCTCCAAGTATATCGATCGATACCTCTCAAGCAGTGGCCCCTCCTGTGAAATTCACGGTGCAAGATCGACATGGCCGCCCCGTTCGCCTCCGCTTCCGGTGTCGGTATGTGGACAAGGAACTCAGCTTCTCACTGTCAACTACAGCTAATAGCTGCAATCAAAGCAGTACCGCGACCAAATCCCAGTCTTCACCTCGTGATGCCAGACATATCCGTCGGCCTTGTATCGCAGTGAAATCCATGACGTTGCTGAAATCCTCGACTCCGACTATCGGCCGCAGAAGTGAGCGTCGTCGCAGTGAGTCCGCACTTAGGGAGGTGGCACTGGTCCGATTGGCGATCCAGGACCCTGACATGACCTTCAAGACGGCCGACACCTTCGGGTACTACCCGCCGAACTCGAAGGAGGTCGTGGATGCCGTCGGCTTGCGACTCGGCCTCGATATGGACGCCATAGTGGAGACTTACTTCCAGGGTGAAGCTCCAACCTCGGTCTTGAGCTCCGTTTCATCAGGCCACACAGCCATTCTGACTGGAAATCGAAGAGATCGCCATCTGCCCTTCCCGAGTCCATGCACCGTACGCACTTTACTCAGCGACTTCCTCGAACTGCGTGGAATATCGCGGGAGTTTGTGCGTGTGGCCTCGGGCTTCGTGACCGATCGGAAGGAGTACGAGCTGCTGGAGAGCTTGACCTCCATCGACGGCTCCGCTGCCTTCATCCAGGAGTTCTCGCAGGCGAACTCTGGCATCCTCAAGCTGCTGGAGCTGGCTCCAAGCCTGCAAATGCCGTTTGAAGTGTTCATGAACATTGCGCCACTCCTCAAGCCGCGATTGTACTCGATCGCCAGTTCACACCGCAAGAATCCGCGGGAGTTTGACCTGGTTGTGGCACTCGGGAACCCAAATGAGGTCCACGGACTCTCCGTTTCCAACTTCCGGCGGGTCCTCGCAAGGTCCAGCACCATCGGTCTGTCGCAAGCCGACAGTAAAAACAATAGTAGGACGAGATCGCTCCCTCTAGCAGTCCTTGCTTCAGCTCCGGACACGCCGATGCTCTTGCTACGCGGCTTCGTGGCCACTTCACTGTTCAAGACTCCAGCTGACCTCTCAGCGCCGATGATCATGATCGCAAACGGCATCGGCATCGCTCCACTTCGTGCGCTGCTACAGCACCGCAAGCTCGAAGAAGATGAGTACACAGCGAGCAGGAACCTCGTCAAAGAGCTGGCTCCGGCCAAATCGGTAGGAGCCACGGAGCCTCTGACAAGATTCACGCCTTCGAGCAGCTCACGAGGCAAGAACTTGCTGCTCGTTGGTTGCTCGAGCAAAGCCTCGCTGTTCTTCGCGTCCGAGCTGCAGAAATGGGAAAGCAGCGGGCTCCTGGAACTCCACGTCGCGTTCTCCAGTGAGCCGGGGCAGCCCGTACAACACGTACAGGATCTCGTGACCGCACAGAACCAGCAGATCGCAGCGCTCATGAACAGCTCCTCGGAGGCTCGAATATTCATCTGCGGCAAGGTGGGGATGGCCAGGAGTGTGCATCAGGTCCTCATGGCTCCTGGGACCGACAGCACTGACCACTGGTATCCCAAAGCTTCACAAAGCGGACGCTATGTTCAGGGCATTTTCGGGTGACCCGCCTTGGCTTCAAAGCAAATCAACAGCTACCTACATCAGTTAGTCAGTACCTTTACGGCCATACTAAGTCGGCACAGTTGGCCTAGATCCGCCGTTGGTACACGACCTAGAAGAACACGCGCTGCGTGTTTTCATAGACGCGGGCCGCCACCTCCTCCTGAGCTTCACCGCGAATAGCGCTGACGATTTCCAGCACCTGACTGTTATGGCATTGTTGATAGAGTGAGGAAGCGGGAGGCAAGCTCGCAAGGAATAGATAAATAAAGGTGCACTTACATGAGAGCGCATGGCTCGTTGCGTCCTTTGACGAGACACTCTGGCGCGTACTTCTCCGCTTTCTTGGTCGGCCACGACGTCTTCACGTGACTGTAACCAGCGTGAGTAGCACGGATGTCACACCATGGCGCATCTAATGGAAAAGAGGCAGCCAGACAGATGACGTCAGTTTCAATAGAGCTAGGTGGAGAGTATGAGAACAGACTTGAGTTACCGGTCTCGAGCATGAGTCTATTCAGCGGGATCGCTTTCACACACTCCAAGTTCTCGGCCGTCTTCAGTGAGCAACCATTCACTCCTGTCACACAAGAGATCCACCGATATCGAGGCACATACAGGGCGTTAATCCTTCAATACCAGTACTCTTATCTTGTGTTGATATGATGGGCGTTTACCGATATAGAGATCGAGCTCTACTAGCTGCAGCATCTCTTCCTTGGTGCCGGTGAAGGAATGCACGACGCCATTGGAGAATCGCTGTCTGTTCTCAGCAACCATTGCTGTCGAAGGGGCAAGACACATGGCCAGTCAACAATCGCATCAGTTCTTGATAAGGACGCACACTATTCACCACCGCCCGTAACTTGCCGTGGAAGTCGCCGTCGGTGTTGCGATTGTGGAGGAACATGGGTAGACGCGTTTGCTCAGCCAGTGCGAACTGCTTCTCGAAGTATTTGCGCTGTGTGGGCTTATCACAGAACTCCAGACGGTCGTAGTCCAGTCCGCACTCGCCAATGGCCACCACTTTCCCATCGCGTTGACCTTGTTCGCACACAGCGAGCAGTTCCGCGAAGTATTCGTTTGCGTCGTTCCCTTTGGCCTCGAACTCTTGACAGCGTGTTGGGTGGACTCCTACCGTGCTGTACAGCGACGGCAAGGCATCATCGCTGTACTCTACAGCTAGTTTAAGTGCTGAGCGACTCTCTTCCAAGTTCCCGCCGGTCACAATGACCTTCTCCACTCCGTAGCTCTTGGCGCGCGCTAAGACTGCAGATAGATCTGCCTGGATACCAGTGAGAGAAACGGTCATCGCGCGGGTTGTGAGTTGCGTGTAGATCTGAAGCTTCGCATGCAGATGGAGAAGAGAGTGGAGGTACCTCATGTCGCTGTTTGCCGCGGTAGAGGCCCGTGAAGACCGGGTCCGTGAGGTTCGCGCCGACGTCGATCATCGCCATCGCCATTTTCCGCGTTGTTGTCGATGCGCGTTGCATTAAGTTCGTATGTTGCGAGGTGTTAAGTTCGGTGAGGACGCTACCGTTTCCCACAAAAGTGCTCACCAATTACGTATCCAAAGCAAATGCAAAAGGAAACGAGTTGAAGTTGCATTTTGCAGTCCCGCAATCTCCGCTGCAAAAGGAAACCAATTGCAAAGGAAACTAACTTGCAAGCGCGCGCAAATTCGTCGTGTTCGTCGTGTCGGCAACTTTCATTTTATTTTGGCTTCATTCTCGACTTCACCCTCTAGATAGCGGATCTCTTCCACCTCAAGACAACGGGGAGCTCTGAGCTCAAGATGGCGCGCGGCAAATGGCTCTCGGGTGAGGAGCGGCATCAGATCCTGCAGATGCGGCAGCAAGGCGTGCCTGTGGCGGCCATCTCGGCCAAATTGGGGCGCAGCACGCACTTCATCTACCGGATTTTGCGGAATCCCGACGCCAACACCAAGAAAATGCCGGTGCCGTCAGGCGGAAGCGACGACCACAACGCCAAGAAGCGGAAGACGACGGTCTCCGTTGTACCTTCCGATGTGTTGAACCCTACGATGACGAATCGGACGTCTGGAGTCTATGGGAACGCTTGCAATGCGACGAATAGCAGCGCTCCATCGCTCCAACTGCGCGATGCCGGGAATCCACTGGCAGAAATCCCAGCAGCTACGAACTCGGCCTTGCTGTGTGCGGTGGAGAGCATGGAGGTGTCGTCGTGTGAGCCCATTCCGTTCATTCCACCCGCAGTCGGTCCAGACCACACGGAGTCGTTTCGCGCCATGCTGAACGCGAGTGTTGGCTTCAGCACCGCACCGTCCACCAACACAGGGAACTCGCTTCAGCGTCAGACGGCCGAGGACTACTGGTTCCGATCCCCAGCGCCAGCTCCGGTCAGTCGACCCTCGTATCAACCGTCAAGGCAAGCTTCAGTCAGTCGGCCGTCGTATGTGCCGTTGACCCAAGTTTCGCAGCCAGCAGCAACGAACAACGGCGCCTATCGACGAAACCAGGCACAAGCACCACCTGCACGTCCGAAGGCGGCGACTGCGTCTTCTGTCCGGCCTCAATCTCGCAAGACGGCCGCCGTCCCACCTCCCTTGATGCCAGTAGCGACATCTTCAGCTTTGGTGGTCGCAAAGCCGTCGCAACAACAGCGAAAACCGTTGAAGGAGGTCGCCAACAAAGAGAACGAGCCGAACGCACCGCTTGACGGCCTCTTCGTCCGGATCCAAGACGAGATTCGCCGCTTGGAGACCGCGAACCAGTCGAACATCTACGACGCGCAACTGCTGCAAGTGCTGGTCAAGTTCCAAGCCGAAATGCGCCTCGTTCACTTGCAGAAGACGCATTCCGAGGCAGCGGCGGGTGGGAAGCGACCAACAGAGGAGAACGACACCACGTCCGAGGGCAAAGAGACCAGCCATCTGCTTCGAGACAAGCTGGCCATGGAGATTATGCTCATGAACGTGCAGGCGGACCGCGCGAAGCTCGAGCTGGAACGAGAGCAGATCAAGAACAAGATGGCGTCCATCTTGTGTCGCAAGAGACTGGAAGACAAAGACATCCCGCTGGCTGACGTGGACCGACTCTTCCCTCAGTAACCACTGCATGTGGCTCGCCTTCCTACATGCGCTGACATCAACGCCAGCACTCGATTCCACTTGCATCGAACAAGCCAGTGCTGCCGACGAGAGGCAACGGCGGCTTGAGGGCTGGACCCGATCGATGCCGTGCTCTTCGTTCGCGCGTGCTTTGCATCCATCCCCTCTATGTTGGCATTTATGCGTTATCGCTCTAGCAATAGTGCGCTTTGTTCCGCTCTCCACACCTCGCTGCTTTGGTCGTCTGATTTGTGCTTCTTGGTGTTCCCATTGCCTCCACGGAATGCGCACGCCATGCCGCCACTAGCTGGAACTGATTGGCGTGCACGTCTTGGCCTTCTTGATCAGAGACTCCGAGCTCTGCGCTTCGTCTAATGCTAACTTCCGCTTCGCCGAGATCAGCGCTGTGGTCTCACCATTGGTCTCTGTCGATGCTTCCTCCCCACCAGAATCGCCAGATCCCCCATGGCCTGGTGTTACACTAACACTATTGGCATCGAGCTCCCCCTCGCTGCTGTTGTCGCTTTCGCTTCCGTTCTCGCTCGCCATGCTTGAAGCTGGAGCGCTGGTGCTGGCTTTGCTGCTTTCCGGGGGACTGAGCTTCCAGGAAATCTTCTGGAACATGCTCTTATACTGCGGCGACCGCGCCTTCCTTGATACCTTCTGGTGCGTTTTCTTCTGCACAGCCAAGCTGCTTCCGCTCAGGAACCCTTCAGTGTTCACCTCGTCCTCTTTCTTCTCGCGCACTGGCAACTTGAGTTCCTCCTCTTCTTCCGGCGACTTTTCGTTCGTACGTGGAGATGACGGTGCTGGAGACTCCTCGACATCTCCTTCTTTCAGCAACGCTGTCGGCTCGTCGTCGTCATCGGCATAGTCCACCAGCTTGATTGACCGCGGACGATTGCGGCACAACACTTCCTCCTGCAATGAGCACAGTAGTGATTGGATAGCAATTAGCACCGATGCAGGCCAAGCCGCCTCCGAAACACAAGATCCCAAAGCATACAGTCACCACCTTACCTCGGACAGTTCGTTCTTCCCATCCAGCCCTGGCGTAAATGACTCCGTCACGTCTGTGTCTTTCTCCCAATAGAGCTCTTCCTCTTCGTCGACCCCGTTTTGCTGGACAAAGCGGACTTTGTCGGTCTCGGCGGAGTCCATGGCCACGTCTGTTGACCCAAAACTGCTCTCGTAGCGCGAGCGGATCGCCTCGAACACGAGCGGACACTCCGCTTTATATGTCTCGTAAAATTTCGTGAAAATGTGCTCGACCAACGCCGTGAGATTTGTCTGTAGCAACACAGAAGCGCGTTAGTTACCGCCTCATTCACCGCACATTTCAAGTGGTAACACATGCAGGCGAAGCAGCTTTAAATCTCACCTTTTCGATGAACGCGAGCAGTTCCAAGATCGCGGAGCTCATCGCGCCAGAATTTCGCTTCCCGAGTTCCAAGTTCGCGAATGTCGGTGTGAACAGGTCATTTTGAATCAGAAATCTGGAGAAAAACGTCTCGGCTCGTGCGGCACATGCTCGGACGAACTTGACAGCGTCTGCAATCCATAGCCACAGACTCCATCAGCATATTAGTTGCACAATGCCAGCATAAACTAACACACTTACGGATAACGAAGAGCTTCTTTTTCGAGCGCAGCATTTGCTCCACGTAGGATGCGATCGGCTGCTTCCCGAAGAGGTATTTGACGCGGTAGCCGTGGCTTTCCGTGCAGAATGTGAGCAGTTCCATGATGCTGTCTTGCAAGTCGAACAGGGTGGGCTCGTCTTCCACCAATGCCTTGCTCTTGAGCGGTTGCAGCAACCAGTGGATGTAGTTTGGATACAACACGCTCAGGAACTTGTCGTCCTTGAAGTGAGTGACACATAAGCACAGCAAACCGTCACGCGTTAGCTACAAGTTACAAGCTGCAACTGCTTTGAAAAGAAATCATCCGGTGTGTACAATAACAAACTTACATGGGCCAGAGGCACGCGAAAGATCTCCCGCAACAGTGTAAACATCTGGACGCGTGTGGACTCGTAGCGCTCGAAAACAAACAGCAGAGCGGTGAATAAGGAAGACCCCGGCGTCCAGGCGATCCGATCCTTGTCGGAAGTAGGCGCAGCGATGCATTTGCCTTCGCTGGCAAGGTAAGTGCGTAACCTGTCCGGACCCTGGAAGAACACTAGCACGTTCAGGATATCCACCGCGAGCGCAATCTCCTTTGGGTTCGAGTCCGGTGACCCCAACACGATGCCCAATATTTCAAAGAGCTCGCCGTCGCCGAACAAATTGGTAAGGAGTGTGCCGAACAAAGGAGGCGCACCAAAGAGGTCGCGCCGCGGCTGAGGCAGCCTGTCCAGCGGCCTTGTCACCCGCACCAGCTGAATGATCGCCTTCAATAGTCCCAGGCCATCCAATCGCTTGTCCTTGCCGCGGATGAGCTCATTGCTGCAACAGAACACGACAGAATACAGCCATTAGCGACCAAGCACATGCATATGCTGGCCGATAGGATGAGCCAAGCAGCCAAGTGCACAACACAAGGCAGTGCGTACATTGATTTCCAGTACTCCTCCGTGTCCGAAATGTACGAGAGAATGTGGTAATTGTTCTCGTTGACCATGTGCTCCAGCATGAGCACGGAGCAGTCAGGCAACGAGCGGGACAGCACGTTGTCCTTGATCACTTGTATACGAAAATTCATATGCACGCGCTCCACCACACTCCGGTCGATGATGGGGATCACCTGTTGATAACAGCCGCACGCAGCATCACTCCGTCAGCATTGCACGATCGTAACCCGACCGTTGAGGACGTCAAGTGGGTGACACTCGTCTTGCCACGCACCTCGTGAAATCCCCCATCTCCCTCCAGTTCCGTTCGAAAATCCATCTCTCGGATCAGACCGGGGTTGTAA
This sequence comes from Nothophytophthora sp. Chile5, assembly GCA_001712635.2. Classification (NCBI taxonomy): domain Eukaryota; phylum Oomycota; class Peronosporomycetes; order Peronosporales; family Peronosporaceae; genus Nothophytophthora; species Nothophytophthora sp. Chile5. Next base: position 50,607 of record MBAC02007457.1, read on the forward strand.
CCGAAGACGCCAACCACCGACAGGAAATTGGTATCGCTGAGCAGAATCTCGATCAATTTCCGGTCGCACAGCTCGACTGTTTGCGTCCACACCACCATCAGGTTAATCACACACTTCAGTATTGCAACATAACGCAGTAGAAACACGTAGAACGGAGCGTACCAATCGCGTAGAAAATGTCGAATAACTTGTGCAAGACAGTGCGGTCGTCGTCGAGCTCACAAACGTCGAACAAATCCAATAGCTTGACGATGTAGGCTCCGTCCTGATACAACAGCAACACACAGACGACCACGCCAGCCGAAAGCCAACCCGTTAAGGCCCATTTGCTTTGACCGCGACAACCTTAGCAGACGCCAACGGTTGGTGACCAACCTTATCAGCGAGATCACGCAGGACTTTGGTGCGAATGCTCGGGTGGCTGGTCTTGAGCACCATGACGATCTCGTCCAGATGCTCCACGTCGCATGGCGGAAGGTCACGCCTGCAACATACCACAACATCAATACATACCACGTCAACATCCACCCGTCACTGTGAGAAACCGCCATCGTGGCCATTTCACACCGCCACGTCGCGCCAAGCTGGTCGTATCGCAACACGCGCTGTCTCCTCCATGTCGCTCTCGCATGTTCTCCTATAACGACAGAGCCGACAAGCGGCTTCAAAACGGCCACGAGAGCCACCTACTCTTTGATTTCTCCTGGGAAGAGCTGGTCGATGCTGCTGTCGCTGTCCATGGTCATCGACGGCCGCCACGTTTCCCCCCGCACTCGACTGGGAAGGCGCCGCCTGGTGTTCAAGTCGTCTGGCGGTCGGTCACAGGTAGCGCAAGTCGTCCGCTGGTCTGTCTGTCTATCGGCCAAAGCGCGGCCAAAGGAAACCTCCTGCGGCAACTTTTCGGCAAATGGAGTGCGGGCGCGCGCGTTTCGTGTGTGTGTGTGGTTTTTCGGCTGCTGGGCAGATTTTGGTACAGAGTGATGGTCTGATTTGGCACCGACATGCTTTTCTTCCCATCGTCACGGTATTTTACCGCCAGTCAAACCCAGACTCGGCAGGACCCAAAAGAAAGCTTCTGAACTCGATGAACGCTGCGCAAAGTCGAGGAGAAGTAATCTATTTGGTCACTTTTGGCTGGCGCAAGAGTGAACCGTCAACACCGTTTCTTGTCCGAGCGAGATATTCTTTATCCGGCGGATAATCCGGACGGGCCGGAAAGGATAAAATATCATAAAATGAGCACTTACGTTAGTGTATGTATGTGAACTGGTCACTAAAACGCTCGACGGACGCAACCACGCTGAAACTCCCCCCCCAAACGAAAATCAGCTCGAAGACTGCAGCTCCCAACGAAAACGAGCATGGGGCAATCATCTTCACCTCGTTAGTGCGCGAGAAATGCCGCTATTAAGGCTGTGCGTACGGCTAAGTCACATGGGTCTAAGCAACAGCTCTGGACGGTATGGCAAAGTGTTTGGCTTTGGTTTATACCTGGCAGATAAATTGATGATTTCATCATGCGGATCCACGATTTTGTTAGTTGCTTTAATGCTACTAACACATCATGCGATTATTCCCATATTTAAACCAGTTAAAAGCAAGTTCAGATGTGCAGCAAAAGCCATTAGGATGCGATGGCAGCAATTGATTGAGCTCCCTTGAGCATAATTTGGATGCGTTAACTAGATATCCCCTAGGAAAACGCTCCCGAAAGTGGGGACAGAATCCTGCTATCCACGCAGGATAATGAGCCTCACTATAAGATAACCTACCCTAGTAAAACATATGAATAAGACTATGGTTCCATCTGTTTGAATCGGAACTTGGAGACAAATCATCATCGAGGCCGATGATGACTGCGTGCCACAACAACACGCAGTCCGCTTGTCCTCGGGACGGTGCCAAAATAGAATATCCGTGGGATATCGGTATTTATGACGGGGTAGACCGAGCCTCCTTGCATTCCATCTCTTGTTGAGCTCCTTTCACGCGAATGTAACAGAGCAGGCGGATATTCTCCTCCGTGTAGGACGCTCCAACATGCGGGTGGCCGCTGCGAAACAGGAGCGGACGCGATGCCAGTTCGAGCGTCACGGGTTTGACTTTTGAAGCAGTCCCAGCGAAGCAATCAGGGACGATGCGGAGTTTGGTGCCAGGTCGGAGGGCAAGGATGGTCGAGGCTTGCACCCATTCGTTGTTCTCAATTGCCAATGTTGTTTTGTACATGGGGAAATCCCGATGCACCGTGCCATTGGGGAGCGACTTTAGGACATGCCAGTGTTCGCTCGTGACAAATCACGCAGGATGGAGATCTGAGGCGAGGTTAGTCATCGATTGTTTTGCCAGGTGCCGCATCCAGCGCAATGACCGCCTGAAGACGATCGGGATCAACCATGGACTCATGTCCCCAGCATACAACACACTCGCTGGTTTAAAGTATGACGCTACTTGGTTTTGGCTATTATCGCGGAACAGGTATCATAGAGCACACCCCACGAACACCGGGGTTGTGGGGTGCAACAGTGTGACAAGAAAGTGCAGGTGCGGAGCAGTCACTCAAAATTTCCCAGCCAGCTGGTAAACTACGGGACTGTCCAGTTTGAATGTTCGAGACTGCAATAGACACGATAGACACACATTCGAGCGGATGCGACGATTCTTTCGGAGTGCACCCTCTCCCGCGTTCGCGCAGTAGTGTTGAATTGACCGCGCAACGCAAATGAGAGGGGACGCAGAGTCCTAAGAGGATTGTCGCCTTTTGATTAATTCCCCACCCAACGCTAAATGGTAAGCCACGCGACCATCCACTTCCCTGTTCTGACCGTGTTCTAGTGGTGTCTGTGCGTATGTTTGATCGAGCTGTTTCAAGACATACTTCCATCGCTTAATGGAAGACCCCTTTCATGGGAGGATATATCAATTCCTCTCGGCAGTATTTTCCAATAAACTAGCGCTTCGACGCCAGCACCCGAGTCTACGCTGACGCTGCGATTTCGTCCTCGACCGCCTTTAACTCGATGTCTCGCGCCGTGTCGATGTCGTCCGCGGCCACGTTGCGCTGGCAAAACGGTCGAACGAGTGAGCCCCAGTTTGGCTGGAGCATCGCAGCGTTGGGTTGCACTAGCTGCTGTACACGAGGCGTGATTTCCTGGGCGGGAGTGACGAGCTGAGTCGGCTGGGACGTCACTTCTAGCCGGTTATTCTTCAAGTTGATTATGGTGTCGCCATGGAGAGTGACGCCCAGGCGCTCTTCACCCAGTGAACCACATCACGGCGCGCGGGAGGTGTCATCACGAACATGACGCCCGCGTCTGCCTCTCTAATTCGAGCTAATAGAAAGTTGATCCATTGGTGACACAGGTGGTTCTTGAGCGACCACTTCCAGGCGACATCAGCTGGTTGGCACACGTACGTGTACCCAGGCGGAACCCGCATCAATTTGACATTGATAAGGCGCGCGAAGATGACAACGTCTTGACGCCAGTGCCCAGAAAAGTCGTTCCAGAGCAAGAGGACTGGATCGCTCATGTTAGTCCTCTGGCCAAAATGGTAATATAGGAATTGAATGGGCAGTTCGATATTCCACCATCCGGCAGGGTTGCCATGCAGCTGAGCGACAACTTGAAGCGGTTCTGGCTCGCCCCACAGCTGTCTGAAACCGCATCGTAGAACCGCATTCTCGCGAGCCGTCTCCGTCTTAGTAGACGCCCGCATTTTGAATACGAAGAACGGGTCCGTCTTGGTGCCGTCACTGGCAGCGAGAAGCATCGCCGTCACGCGCTCCTTCGATTTGTCAACGCACTTGGCCCAGACATTCTTCGAGCCAACTACCCTGGTGGGGCTTGTTGACACGTACTCAGAGTTGACACCTAGAAAGTAGACGTTATATAACACAGAAATAAAATCGGGATGCATCCACTCACCTGTTTGATCGGTGTTGTAGAGCTTGATCACTCCGATCTCCTACATTTTGAGTCGCACCGCGTTGCTGAACTCGGTCACCGTCTGTACTGCAATTTCTGGTGTGACCTGGCCCTCGCGAGTCTGACGACGGGTGGAGAGCCTGTGGCGCCGGAGAAAGTGCTTTCTCCAGCTCCGCGAGGCCGAAAATCCGCCAGGCGAGGCCCCGCTGCTTCAGTGCACTTCTTGGGCTTGACATTTGAACTTCAGACCCGTGACAGTGACTGGCATACAATCAGCCCAGAGGTCGTTAATCTAGTAAACGAGCTGCTCCTCCGCCTCCACGGAGAGCGTGCGGCCCACTCCAAGGGTTCGTCCACATTGGTGATGGCGGGCTCCATACGCGCACATCGCCTCAATAACCTCTCGGATATCCTTCCCTGCATAGACCTGGCGCTTCTTCTCTTTCACCTGCGCTGGTGCGAGTTCAGAGAAGAGCTCTGTGACTGGGGCGGGCAGGCCTCCACTTCCGTGATTGCGGTAATTGTTATATTATACAACGGATTATTACTTTTGAGCAAACAAATAATACACAATAAACTGAATAATACACCGCAGCAAACTGAATTTTGCTCTGCCGTTCACACATCCATTTTACGAGCGACGCGCTCCATTCCGCCAGATTCTTCCTCTCACATTCTCCATTCTCCCCCTTTGAAAGCTCACCATGGCCGCCAAGCAACTCTGCGCGTTCTTCTTCACCGAGCTGGAGCCAGGTCTCCACCGCTGCAACATCTGCTACCAACCACGCAAGCAAGCCCCGCGCACAGGCTACACCAATCTCATATCCCACCTCAATGCTATGCATCCTGCTCACGGTGAAGAGTTCGCCGAGTCACAACGTCGTAATCTCTCGGCCCTAGATGTTTCGGGGGTTGTGGACCACGACACGAGCAATATGCACGACTGAATGCGCTGGGTTGTGGAGAGAAATGCCCCCTCAGTGAAGTTGATGACCCCTCACGCGGAAGATTGTCAAGATGGCACCGACAACGGCGGAGACACTGAAGACGAACATGCGCCGCGTTACTTACCGAGTCGGGTTTGCAATTGCGAAGGAGATGGGGCTCAACTTTGGTCTGATGTTCGACGGATGGACGGCTGGGACTCGCCACTATGTCACTGGGTTTGCTGTGTACCATACTGCCAGCGGTGCAGGTGAGCGCCTGATAGGTCTATCGCCATTGGACGACGGGCAGACCGTCAACGCCCATATCGAGTATATTGAAGCTATCTTAGCCGTGTACGACAAGACCACGGATACGGAGAAGTTCCTGGTGGGTGACAACTGCTCCACCAATGGGAGCATCTGTACAAAGCTGCGCGTCCCACTGGCGGGGTACGCTTGTCACTGGTACAGCCTCGCCGTAAACTGGTTCTATCTGACTCTAAAAATCTGATAGCTCCGACTCGGACGCTGATGACTACGCTCCGACTTCCGAACAACACGACCCAGCGTGCGCGCCACACGCATCTTTCTTTTGCCTGGGCGCTCCAATGCGACGCGCTGGTCGTCTGTGTGGAAGATGGTGAGCCGCTATGTCCGGATTCAAGATACTGCTCACCACGTCACGGTGGTGGGTGATTTGATGCCACGTGGGAGCGAGCACCGCCGCATTTTGGCTATTCACGAGAAAGTCAAAGAGCCCAACAGTGAGTGTGAGAAGTTGCAGCACCACGAACGGACGCTCAGCGAGGTGCGTGGACTTATTTATGCTTGTGTGGAGAAGTACCCTGTGATGGGAGAACACCTCAAAGCGGACGCCGACATTGTGCATTCGAAAGCGCTGTGATCAAGGTTACCATCTCGTTGCCACTCTCGACCGCTGAGCGGGAAACGCTGCAGCCTTTCGTGCAGCTGGGCAGCTGGATCAACAAAACGCAGCGGCTCCAGCTGACCTCGCAACGGAGATCCTGCATTGCGCGAAGAAACCACGCCGCTCAGAGAGCGGCTTGACGGATTATATGCAGCTGAGCAAGATCATCCCGCCAACAAGCAACTGGTGCGGGCGACTGTTCTCCGAATGTAAGTACGTTCTTGCACCGTACCGTATGTCGATGCACCCAGCGAACTTTGATATGCTCATGTTCCTGAAGACTAACAGGGACATGTGGAATGCATCGACGCTTCTGTCACGAGCCTTCACTCAGCTGCCATGGTCCTTAGTTATTATGGGGCATTTCATTGCCAACATATGTGGCCTATTTTATTCTCGGAGTCGTGGTGGCGGTCATAGTCGCGGAGTCGAGAAACCTAAGTACCCGCAACTTCTAGTCGTGTGAGACCGCCACACGCTCATACTGCTTTAACCGCGAGTCATTGCCTGACATTCGAGTTCTTCCCGTTCGCACCATTGCTGTCCCCAATCGAAATGACACCCTGATGGACGTGGGAGTTGTGGTCTATGAATGGCTGTGGAGTGATGTGCTTATATTATATTCTTGCTGGAACTTTTCAATTTGACTTGGGTGTGCTTTATGCATTCTGCTTGAGACTTGGTCAAACAGTGGCACCTTGATGATGGGACAACGAATAGAAACCCGCTTTGCATGATGGAAAGTTATTTTGTTTTATTACTTGCACTTCGACGGCATTAAATTACCAGCCGACCGCCTTTGAATCAACCAATCGCATTTCTCACCAAGCGTGCATTGCGTGGTTTCGACCAATCCAAGATCGTTTGGACTGCGAATTTGCGCCAACCCGATCCACCATTGCGGCCAAAAAGGTTTGGGCCAAAACCCCACGCGGCATTTTGGTGACAGCTTGGAAATGGCGGGCCGAGAATTCGCTCACCTTCAGCCGGTGCGTGCGTGCCTCGTGGCGCCCGTTAGCAGGCCGTGGCCATGCTACCGAAGCTGCCGCCGCCGTCGGAAGGATGTTGCCTAACTCCCGCTCGCTGTTTCGTTCCTTTTCGCGTTGTGTGGTGTTGGCAGGACAACGCCGAGATCGAGCGTTCGGTGCTTTCCCAGGAGGTTCGTGCCTGTCATTGCTACTGTGGAGCGAGATCTTCCGTCATCCAGACCGCACCTTTCTCTATGTTCGATGTTATTGATCATTGTGGCGTTTGGTATTATACTCCTATGTAGGTGGAGACGCTGCGGAACCGGCTTGGCTTGCGGCAGGTGGATGTCTCGAAGGAATGCGGCGTGAACGCCAGCATGTTGTCGCAGTGGATGCTGGGAAGATACAAAGGCAATGTCGGACGAGTGAGTGACAGCAACATGCTGCCTTGTGGTCTAATAGTGGTTGATTCGGCTGGTCAAGGAAGCCAGAAAGCTGCCCAAAGCTAACGGAATGCGTCTTTGCTGAACAGATCAACGGGCTGATGGAGTCCTGGTTGATTCGTCGGCGCGGTGGGAAGCCCATGGATAAAGGCTTGATGTGTACGGCGCCGAATTCAATTGAGCCGACGCGATGGTTGATTGATTGACCTCTCTAACGTTATGTCCTCGCATTGCGTTACTGCTTTTGATGGTTAAGTGATGAACTCAACGGCGAGTTCCCCCAAGCTCAAGCGCCGCCTGGAAATGAACGACCCTCTTCAATCTGCCAGAAGGTGAGAATGCCGGCACGATGTCAATATCCCACACATATTATACGGCGGTCTCATTGCTCGGTTCTTGTATTCATTCGTTGGGTAAACAGAAAAGCTGGCACGATCTTCGCGCAGCGGAAACTGTACAGCTACCCGAAGGTAAACACCACTACTCTGCTGTCTATTGTCTACTGGATGAATATTGAACTCACTATTTATCTGGTGCGCGTTCAGTTCCCAACCCGCGAAACGGTGTTGATCCCCATCCGCCTCGACTTGGATATCGAAGGCTATCGCTACATCGACTCCTTCTCGTGGAATTTGTACGAAAAATCTTGCTTTGGTGTCTTCTTCTCATCATATCGGGTTGCTGACCTCGCGATGCTGCATCTTTGGTTTCTTCCGATAGACACGAGAAAGACTTCACCTTCGAGACGTTTGCTGCTGCGCTCGTGAGAGATCTGGACCTGCCCGAGTGTTTCTACAAGCGCGTTGCCAGATCCATCCAGGAGCAGGTCGAAAAGGCGCAGCGCTCGCTGCCATGGCACGAAGCCGTCGCGAGCGAGAGTCTGCACCCGATCTTCATCAACTTGCGTCTGAACGACACGATCTACGTCGACCGGTTCGAGTGGGACCTCAGCAACCCGGACAACTCGCCCGAACGGTTCGCGCAAGTCGCGTGCGAAGAGTTGGTAAGCAGCAAGCGACTGGACGAACCCTACACCCTTGGGATACTGACCTTTGTGTATCATTATGTTATCAGGGCTTGAGTGGCGAATTCGAAGCACAAGTGGCTTTGTCGATTCGCGAACAGCTCCGCGATTACTCGAGGGTAAGTGCACTCAAGGGATCTACATTATATGCTGCTAACAAGCTATGCTTGCATGATTGGCGCATTGATTGATTTTGTGAACGGTGAACAGCTTATCCGCGAAGGTCTGAAAGACCGCGTGACGAGACTGCCACCTGCTACCGCCGCGTTTCGCGATCGCCTCGACGCTGAATCCTGGGGACCTTCCGTTAAGTATATCTTGGCGGAGGATATCCCGCAGTTGGAGCGTGAAGACTTCAAGCGGATGCGGCCGCAATCTCGTAGCACGACCGTGGTGACGCCACCGCCGGCGCCGACACCGAAGCCCAACCGCCCACCCAAGCCCGTCAACACGTTCCTAATGTTCTGCAGGTATGTGGTCTCGATGCAGCAAAGGCCCTGGTGCTACCTGATGCTGCTGTTCTAATGCGTGCCTTGTGTTCCTCGTAAACTTGATAGACAATGGAGAAAGAGGATCATGGTGGACCACCCGAACACGAGCGCGAAAGACGCCTCCAAGATTCTCGGGGATATGTGGCAGAAACTCTCGGAAAAGGATCGCGCCAGGTATCTCTCAACTGCAAGAAACTTGAGCTGTCGAAGCAATGGAGAAGCGTCGTGGAACTGACAACTGGACCTGTTGCGTGTATGTGCCACTGCGTAGCTACATTCCGATGACGGAGCTCGAGAACCAACGCCGACTGAGTGAATGGCACCTGAAAGAGAACGGGCTGAGCATCTCCACAGCCAGCTCCGGGTCTTCTGGTCTCCCCACGACGGCCTCGATTGCGGTGACCCCTTCCGCCTCAACCACTACCAGTCGGAGCAGTTCCCCGGCGGCGGCCGGAACCCCCGTGACGCTCTTGCCTCGATTGGCGCCGGCCGTGCCCTCGATTGAAGAAGCGGACGATGCTGACGACGACGACGCGGATGATGGAGATGAGGACAACAACGGCGTCGTGGAAACCACTGTATGAATGCATGCAATCGACCAGGGCAGTAGTTTGCCGTGCATTTGCTCCCAAACGGTGCGCCTTCTTGCCTTCGTCTCTGAATAGTACGCCATCCACATGGCACTTCGACTGCCATAGATCGCTTGCATCTCGTTCTAAGACGCTGCATCATCGTCTGTCGTGGGCGGCAGGCGCCATTTGGACTGGTAATAGTGGTTCTCGAGCTCGAAGAGCGCCGACGAGATATCGGAGCTCAAGTGCGAGATGTGCGCATCCACGTCGTCACAGCTGTCATCGATAACATGCAATCAGATCAATGGAGCACCGCATCAAAAGCGGCAACAGCCTTCAAATCCATACGGCCACCTTCCTTACCGTTTAAACAGGTCCTCCGTGGTCGTGTCCACGTTCTGACTCATGCCTTCGAAGTCCCCAAGCGCCACCGACAGCTTCATCTCCGACACCAATTTCAGCAGCGACTCGCTGGCTTGAACCTGTGCAACCGAGCCAGTCCAGGCAAGAATCAATGCGTCATGCACTTCGGGCAGCTACGATTCGCAGTCTACGAAGCGCCAGACTGAGCTATGCGTTACGAACCAGCGTGGTGGCGTAGATGGAGTTCTGGAAGGACTCGCGCGTGGTGTTGGTGGTGTCCTTGACCTTGGCCGTCTTCAGCAGCCCCTTGAAGTTCTCCACGAGCTTCTCCACGTTATTGTCCAGCCGCTGCCGATACTCCTCCGCCATGTTGCCTGCTAATCGCTCTTTGAAAAGGTTCGTCGCCTGGAAGCAGTCTAATTTACGGTGGCCCACACACTTTACTGAACTCCAATATAGGCCGATCAACGTTAAGTTAGGTTGTGGGCGAGACTCGCGTCTTGCTCGGTGCCTTCGCCGAGCCAATTTGCGAACGGATGCGGCTGCAGTCAGCAATGGGGATGCAGTTACCAGCACTCGCATCTGCTGTGGCGCAACGTCATTGGCAAGGAACTCTTCGGAGGGGCTCTTCCTGCGTGCGGTCGGTTTCATCGGCGCCGCTTGGCTGGCTCATGATCTCCCCCAAAACCGCTCCAAGTCAACTTTTGTCCCTTTTTAGACTTTTCCACGGGCCAAAAACGGATCTTTGCGAGGTTTATTGCCAGATTCCGCTATAAAACCTCGATCTAAAAGGGGGGCGGTTGGGACTTCGGCCGCTTTTTTCAACCTCGCCTTCAAAGGAAGTTCCGCCACATTCCGAGCGAAGCAAACAGGTGAGGAGGAAAGCGACGAGGAAGCGGCCGGCTGGATGCGCTGTGTCTGCTGATAGAAGCATCACATGCGAGCGGGAGGACAACACGCGTGCTGTACACATGAGTGTCCATCCGACTGACCATTTGCGGTGCTCTGTGGTACTTTGTGGGATGTGCTACGTTGGCTGGGAAACAGAAGAAACCGCCCGTTTAGACCCTTTCTGCAGCAACAATGTTGGCTCAACTGGTGGCAGATGTGTGCCCTTCGTCGGCGTCGTTCTTCGGCTTCATGGGCGTCGCCTCCGCGCTGGTCTTCGCCAGTACGTTCGTGTGCTGTGTGCTACGCTACTGCCTGAGTCTGGCAGTCTGTGTGTTGCTTACGTGTAGCAAGATGGTCCTAACTGGCGTGCCTCTTCGTATGTATGTATCTGACTAGACCTGGGTGCGGCGTACGGCACGGCCAAGTCGGGCGTGGGCATTGCGTCCATGGGCGTGATGCGGCCGGACCTGGCCATGCGCAACATCATCCCCGTGGTCATGGCGGGTGTGCTGGGCATCTACGGTTTGATCGTGGCCGTGATCATCCAGGGCTCCATCGACCCTCCGAACGGCAACTCGCCCAAGTACGGCTCGTACACGGGCTTCGCGCACTTGGCGGCCGGTCTGTGCTGTGGTCTGAGCGGTCTGGCGGCCGGTATGGCCATCGGTGTGGTGGGTGACGCGGGCGTGCGCGCCGTGGGCCAGCAGGAGAAGCTGTTCGTGAACATGATCCTGATCCTGATTTTCGCGGAGGCGCTGGGTCTGTACGGTCTGATCGTGGCGCTGATCCTGTCGCAGAAGAAGAGCGACTGTCCGTCGGACTAAGCAACAGCACACATGGAAAGAAGCGCGTAGCAACTCTACCAGTCGTGGATGGTGGCGAGTGCTTCCCTTTCATTTTCATAGCCTCTGAAGGAAGTAGAAGGTGGTCGATTCCAGGGTGGCGACGGGTACGGACTGTGAGTTCGCGGCACTTGTCCGTCTCCTCTCTCAGCGACCACTGTAAAGTGCTAACGCTATCAATACTACAGCCCTCTGCATACGTTAAGCTTCGTGTTTCGTGAAGGAAGGAGAGGTGGTGTATGTGGAAGAAACATCAAGCTGAAGACGAATCGAAGCAACCAGCTTGAAGCCTACACAACTTGTTCCGATATCCGTTTCCTCACTTCACATAGAGCGACGCGACGCGCTCATCGTCGCCAAATCATTCAGCGGAAAGCGGCTTCCATTACCGAGATGAATGATTCACAACCACCTGCCTCTAGCCACTCCTTGTCATAGCACTGTTTAGTCCGACGGACAGTCGCTCTTCTTCTGCGACAGGATCAGCGCCACGATCAGACCATACAGACCCAGCGCCTCCGCGAAAATCAGGATCAGGATCATGTTCACGAACAGCTTCTCCTGCTGGCCCACGGCGCGCACGCCCGCGTCACCCACCACACCGATGGCCATACCGGCCGCCAGACCGCTCAGACCACAGCACAGACCGGCCGCCAAGTGCGCGAAGCCCGTGTACGAGCCGTACTTGGGCGAGTTGCCGTTCGGAGGGTCGATGGAGCCCTGGATGATCACGGCCACGATCAAACCGTAGATGCCCAGCACACCCGCCATGACCACGGGGATGATGTTGCGCATGGCCAGGTCCGGCCGCATCACGCCCATGGACGCAATGCCCACGCCCGACTTGGCCGTGCCGTACGCCGCACCCAGGTCTAGTCAGATACATACATACGAAGAGGCACGCCAGTTAGGACCATCTTGCTACACGTAAGCAACACACAGACTGCCAGACTCAGGCAGTAGCGTAGCACACAGCACACGAACGTACTGGCGAAGACCAGCGCGGAGGCGACGCCCATGAAGCCGAAGAACGACGCCGACGAAGGGCACACATCTGCCACCAGTTGAGCCAACATCTTGCGAGATCTTTGGGGGCTAGGCAGAAAACGAACGCACAAACGAGGAAACGAGCGGGCAAATCCGAGACGCAGTAGGGAGCACGTGAACAGCACGCAGCGTCAGCGCTGTCCCTCTCACAAGCAGTCATCAAGGCTCCATTCAAGCGAGAAGATCGCTTGCCAGTCCGCACCTTCGACGGCGGATCACTAAATGAGGCGACGGCTGGATCGAGGTTTATTCGCTTCGCTTCAACATTGGTCTCGCGAGGTTAATTATACAGCACCACCCACTATTGAAGCAGATTATGGTTGGAGCCTAAACCTGCCCAACAGCATACTTGTCAAACGTATCGGAAGCATCAATGGATCTTGGAACGACGCCATGGATCTGGACGATGGTGCTGGCGCTGCTGGTGTACGTCAGCGCGTGGCCTCTGGACCGCCTTCCGGGCGGAGACAGCGGCGAACTGCTGGCTGAAGCGTGCGTGGGTGGCGTGGCACACCCGCCCGGGTACCCACTGCTACTCACGCTCCTGCGCTTTGCACACGGGATCGTTCGGATCTGCTCCCGTGTCTTTGGCGAATCCATCCGGTTTGTATACGTCGCCAACGCCTTGAACGCGTTGCTTGCCGCCGCGGCGGCCGCGTGTGTATCGCATACAGTGGATCTGCTGTCTAAGAGACGCTCCGGAGTCGAGGCGGTCGCCGTGGGTCTACTCTTCGCACTATCCAAGTTGACGTGGGAATACGCGCACAGCATCGAGGTGTTCGCGCTCAACAATCTACTGGTGGGGATACTGCACATCCTAGTAGTACGGCACTTTATGCATGCGACCACAAGGAACGCCTGCATGGGTGCTTTCGTGTGCGGCCTGGGGATCGCGAATCAACACACCATCGGTAAGCAGGAGCTGCTCGCAACGTGGAACGCCGATTGCTTATTGTCTGTGTGTTTCTTCACGATGCAGTGCTCTTCGAGGCGCCGTTCATCTTGTGGGTGCTGTTGACTCATCGCTTTCGCCTATCGGAGCTGCTCTGGGTTGCTCTTGCGTACGTTCCGACGTAGTATCCGCTTGCTTCGTTGCTCCTGGTTAACGAATCCTCTAATACTGATCACCGCCTGTGTCGTAGATTCCTCGCTGGTCTATCGATCTATCTGCACACCGTCTGGTCAGCGTTCGAGCCAACCCCGGGCTCATGGGGAGACGCCTCCACCTTCTCAGGTGCACATATCTATCGAGCTCTTGTGCTCTCAGTCGTTGCTAACGTTCACTTGCTGATGCATTCTCGGGATACTAGGATTGCTGGCGCATGTCCGGAGGAAGGAGTACGGCACCTTCCGACTCTCGCCCTTGCAGGGCGATTCCGAGGTCTTGACACCCAAACTATGAGCAGCGGCACGGCAAACGTTGCTTTTCTCACTTTCTATTTGCTCTGATCGTGTGAATGCAGAGCCTTCTGATGCGACTTGGCATCTATTTCATGGACTGTATCGCCGATTTCCACTGGACGGGGATTGTGTTGGCTTTCGTGGGCGCCAAGATGCTCTTGTTTCCCCAACAACTCCATCTGAGCACCTTCAAGGTGCGAAATGAACTGGAAAGCTGGTCGTTGAGCTGTCGAACTCACGTTTTCCATTCATTATTTTGGTAGAAGATGCCAGCGTGGACCCGACGCGTCGGATACGCACAAGTTTCTGCGCTTGTGTGCTACCTGCTCGTGTTTCACTCCTTAGCCAACCTCCCATTGGATGCTCCGATGCCTCGCGCCATCTCAAGTCGCTTCGACATGCAGCCCAATACGATCCTCGCCATCTGGTTGGGTCTCGGACTCGTCGGATTCACGCACTGCATCACTCAAGCCAGTCGATCGGAGACGTTAGCCAGAATCATCCGCGCCTCAATCTGCGTGGCGATTGTGGCCGCTCAATACCAGAGGAACCGGCCGACAGGTGACGCCGCTACGTATGGAGACGCGATCCGATCGCACGGCGACGCCATCTTGAACGCGATGCCGCAGGATGCGGTGCTGCTTTCCTATACAGATATCAACTGGAACTCGCTCCGCTACCTTCAGGCACGTGTGACGGACGCCACGGTGTCCTTTCGCGGCGAGCAGACGCTGAGCTGACCACGTCGTTATCTTGCTATTGCTGCTGCTGTGTAGACTTGCGAGGGCATCCGGCCGGACGTGACGCATTTGAGTCTCCAGCTCCTACCGTTCCCGTGGTTTACTCGACAACACAAGCTGTACAAGACCGTAGCATTCCCACGCATCCGTCGTGATGTCTCAACGACGAAGAGTTCGGAGGGATATGCGAGGTTCCTGCACGAATTCCTGGCTGCCAACATGGCGCGGCACGGAGATCGTCTCTTTCTGGACCTGCATGCGGTGGTACGACCTGCAAATGATCCCTCAGCTTCTATCCACGACCCTGACCTTGACGTTGGTGTGCTACGATGCGCGACAGAATGACCATGACATCGCTTCGAACGGACAGTATCTCGGCTTCAGTCTCTCGCCCCATGGACTGGTCTGGAAGGTGAGCCCCCCACCGCCAACAGCCGCCGATGCTGAAGCGCTCTATTCACTATGGGAAGCGACGCCTCCTCCACCGACGTTCGTCGCGGCGGCAGCGTTTCCGCCCGGCAGCTGGGAGTTTGCTGCGGCTATTATCGCGAACGACGCGCGCTATCAAGGCGCGCTGTATGCGTTAAGCTACTGGCTCGATCGTGCGCGTACCATCCGACATGCCAATGAAGTGGCAACGTATGTGCTTGGACTGCATCGCATAGTCGAGCTGCTTGCGGAAGTAGACGCTCATGCCAGCAATGGTGAGGCGTGGGGACTCACGTATGAAGCGTATGACTTGAAGAAGAACGCTGGACTGGCAGCTATGCGACTGCAAGCTGGAATCGAACTGATTTCGCCACGAATGGCTGCATTAATGGAGCAGCATCGACGTAGTGAGGGGAGCCACGAGGCACGGGCGAAGCTTCAGGAGCTCATGACGCTGGTGGAACGAGCGGACGCGATACGAGACCAGGCGTGGCAACGGATCGACCCGCTGCTGGTGGAGATGCGCGCGAGGAGCGACCTGGACACGCAGGCGTTCGCAGACTTCCTGGCGACGAAGGCTCCGACTCGTAGGACGAAGAAGCCCAAGAAGAAGAAGAACCCCAAGAAGAAGAAGCGCAGTCATTGAGGGTTGAGCGTGCGTGTCCTTTGGCGGGCGATTGTAACTACCGCATGTACTTCTATACTACGGACACCGTCGAAAGCAACTGTGATAAAGCATATTTTCTGCAAACGCGCAATGACAAAGTAAGCACAGTACCTCGGGCCGAGCATTTCACAGGTCACCAAGGATCGATCGGCAGAAAGATTCCCACCAGCCAGCAAACGGATCTTCCATCTTCGCTTCCGCTCTCTCCGCACTCAAGCAAGCGCCTCCACGCCCAGCTAGCTCTCTTTCTCTCTCTCTCTCTCTGTCACAATGGTGCGTGTCTGCTCTGTATTGCTGTGGTCGTCTCGCCCCAGGAAGCACGGGAAGTGAGTCTAAGCATGACGTTGCTTTGCTTTCGTTCGACCAGTCGGGCACAGTGAAGACGCAGGCGGAGGTGAAGGACATCACGCGCATCGAGCGCATCGGCGCGCACTCGCACATCCGCGGGCTGGGACTAGATGACAGTCTGGAGCCGCGCGGCACGTCGCAGGGCATGGTGGGCCAGACAGATGCGCGCAAAGCCGCCGGTATCGTGGCCAAGATGATCGAGGAAGGCAACATCGCCGGTCGCGCCATTCTGTTGGCCGGCAAGCCTGGCACCGGCAAGACGGCCATCGCCATGGGTATTGCGCAGGCGCTGGGCGAGGATACTCCGTTCACTACCATCGCTGGCAGTGAGGTGTTCTCGCTCGAGATGAGCAAGACGGAGGCCTTGACGCAAGCCTTCCGCCGCTCCATCGGCGTGCGGATTATGGAAGAGACGGAGATCATCGAAGGCGAAGTGGTGGAGATCCAAGTGGACACGCCTACAGGCGGCGTAGGCGACAAGGTGGGGCGTCTCACACTGCGTACGACCGAGATGGAGACGGTGTATGACCTCGGCGCCAAGATGATCGACTCGCTGACCAAAGAGAAGGTCGAAGCTGGCGATGTCATCACGATCAACAAGGAATCCGGCAAGATCGCCAAGCTCGGTCGCTCCTTCACACGTTCGCGAGATTACGACGCCATGGGCGCCCAGACGCGCTTCGTCCAGTGTCCTGAAGGCGAGTTGCAGAAGCGCAAGGAAGTGGTTCATGTGGTGTCGCTGCATGAGATCGACGTGATCAATTCCCGGTCGCAAGGCTTCCTGGCGCTGTTCGCTGGCGATACGGGCGAGATCAAGGACGAAGTGCGTGAGCAGATCGACACGAAGGTGGCTGAATGGCGCGAGGAAGGCAAGGCCTCCATCGTACCTGGTGTGCTCTTCATCGACGAAGTGCATATGCTGGATATCGAGTGCTTCTCGTGGCTCAACCGCGCACTGGAGAGCGACATGGCCCCCGTGCTGATCATCGCCACGAACCGAGGCATCACTCGCATCCGAGGCACCAACTACAAGAGTCCGCATGGCATCCCCATCGACCTGTTGGACCGACTCTTGATCATCCCGACCAAGAGCTACAGTGAGTCGGAGATGCGCAAGATCCTGACCATCCGCTGCGAAGAAGAGGACGTGGAGATGACCGAGGAAGCCAAGGATCTGCTCACGCGCATCGCAGTCGAGACGTCGCTGCGCTACGCCATCCACATGATCATCGCCGCGTCGCTCGTGTGCGCCAAGCGCAAGGGAACCGAAGTGGATGTGCCGGATATCAAGCGGGTCTACTCGCTTTTCGCTGACGTCAAGCGGTCCACGCAGTTCCTCATGGAGTATCAACGTGAGTTCATGTTCCACGAAGTGGACGATGAAGAGGAGGACGAGGCTATGGAGGAGGCGCAGCAGTAACTTACCCGGCGAGGCTGGAGCTCCATCCCGACCGACCGTGTCCTTGCTTGCTTGCATTTCCAGCGGCCAATGCCCTGTGACTTATAACAACGAATCCCTCACACACCTCACCGATTGATTGGCTTACTGTTTCATGAAGAAGGAGCGGAGGTCGCGTTGCTTGGGCGGGCCGGCTTGTTTCTTCGCCTCCTTCTTGGCCTTGGCAGCCTTCTCGGCGGCCTTCATCTTCTTCTGCTCTTGTTGTTTCTTCGCTGTTGCCTGCCGCTCCTTCTCGATCTCCTCCGCCGTCAGTTCCACCTCCTCGTACGTCTTCTCCGTCACCATGTAGCCTTCCTCGTTGATGCGAGTCTTGGAGACAAGCACCTGCCGCTTGGTCGGGACGGCGGCCACAGCCTCAGGGGAGCCGCTGCCTTCGTCGTCTTCCGAGTCCGATCGCTGTTTCTTCTTGGCGGGTGGCTCGCCCTCCTCTTCCGAGGCCTCGATCGTCTGCTTGCTCTTCTTCGGCTCCGCTGGAGACGCATTCAGCTTGCGCTTCACGTTGCGGGTCTTCGCGGGCGTGCGTGCTGCCTTCGCGGCTACATGTTGCACTTCTTCCTCCTCTTCTTCGTCTTCGTCGTCACTGATGACGCGCTTGCTGCGTCCGTTCGTCGCGCGCGTAGTCTTCTTCACAAACACAGGCGCATCGTCGTCCTCATCGTCTTCGTCGTCGCTGTCCACAGTCAATACGTTGCTCATCGAGTCTGCATTGAGCTTCTTCACCTCCGGTTTCTTACTGCTGCTGCTGCGACTTGACGTCGGTGCCTTGCTGACGCTGCTGCTGGCCCGGGAGGCGACTGTCTTCCCACTGCTCTTGAAGAACGACGAGTTGTGAGTCTTCATCTTGGTCGACGCGTTCATGGAGTCGAACGCCGAGACGGTCTCCTCGCCCTGGTCGTCGCCAAAGTCCTGGCGCGCCGTGGCTTCAGTGCACGTGACGCCGCTGGCGTAGAACGCCTTCACGGCGGCGGACAGCGGCGTGTGCTTCGTGACGCCTTCGAACACGTCATTGCGCGCCGTGCGCTCCTGCGACCAGCACGCGATCGCCAGCGCCGTCGCGGCCTCTTTCCCCTCTGCACCGCCGTCCTTTGGTGCACTGTACAGCGCATAGATCTGTTGACAGAGCAGTCCGTCATCCGTCGTCGCCTTCTCCGCCGCGGTCTGGACCGACAGACGGATCACTCTCGCGCGCGGGTCCCGCGTTGCCTTCGCTGTATCACTCTTGCCGCTTCCAGAGGGTTCAGAACGCTGCACGAGCACATGGAGAGCCGCCACGCCGTCGTTTTCCGTCGCAAACCGCGCGAGCGCCTGGTGGCTGACGGCCGCGGACACCTGAGACCGAGCGCTAAGCGTACGGTAGGAGATGGGGTCGCCCGCGTCCAGCACCGCTGCGCTGATCTCCTCCAAGCAACGCTCCATGACAATCTCGCCCGCTTCGTCGATCTTCTGCGAACTTACTTGGCTTCAGTATGGGCTCACCGCCGATGCGCGCGCCAAAAGTGAAACAAGCGCGCACCGATTTGGCGCGCCTTCAACGAGTGCGAGGCGAGGTTTCCGTCATCCACGGTAGTTCGAGACGGAACAATTCGTTTGTCAGCTACGGTACTTCCCTTCGGTCCCGAAGTTCATGATAAACCCCGGTTCGAGTTTGGGGTTATCGTTCGAACCGTCCCGAAAAAGCTTCTATTCGAGAGGGAACGGTAGATACGCCGATGACGTAGCCGAGTCATTTTGCGGGTCACGACGCATGCCCATGCCGCGGGCAAAGATCGGGCGCAACCACGCGTGTTTGCTGACGCTCCGGATTGTAAAACGACGGAAATGATGCATCGACACCAGCCAAATGCGTCAAATGCGTCGCGGGCTTGCCTTGCTGCTGCTGCAAGCGAGAGATCCCTATCGCCGTCGTCCTCAATGACGCGGTCGATGGGCAATTCATGGTTGAAACTCGCCGGGCAGCAGCAGGTGGTGGCGATGCGAAGCATCCTCCATCACAAAGACGTGGGAATCCAGCGATCCGTCAAGTTGAAGAGTTCCAGGTGCACAAGTTCCAGCCTGGAAGCCATGGAGATGCCAGTTCTAGAGCCTGGAACTGCCGGTCGAGTATGCGCGTGCGATGAAGGGTTCGCTTGCTCACGCACGGTATTCGAACGCATGTGCTTCTTTGCGCACGTTGGACAGACAAGGGAGATCTGCTCCCCGCGCATTTGCCACAAGATCAAGCGGGCAAATGCAAGTGCAAGTGCATCCTTCATACCCTCGTCAACTTGCATGGCGTCCTTCGGCTCCTCTCTCCGCTCCCATTGAATGAGGAAGGTCATTGTCCCTCCTCTCTCTCTCTCTCTTCGACAAAAGAACGTCAACGACATTGTTTCAAATAAAGAACTCTTGTAGTCCAACCTATCTACCGGTTGAGCCTGCTCTGCTTCTGTGTTCCTCTCCGCGGGCAGTGCATTCGCCTGTGCTGTGCTCGACACCCGTCTCTACCGTTTACTTCTGGGCGAAGTGCTTGTTGATCCACTCGCTGGTCACCGACTTGGGGCGCTCCAGCGGCAGGCCGAGCGCACGGTCCCAGAACAACTGCGAGAGCACGCCGATGGCACGCGAGACGCCGAACAGCACCGTGTAGTAGTTCTTCTGCGTCAGCCCGTAGTACTGCAGCAACACACCGCTGTGCGAGTCCACGTTCGGGTACGGGTTCTTCGTCTTGCCGTGCTCCGTCAGAACGCCCGGCATCACCTGGTAAATCGTGTCCACGATGCGGAACAGCTCGTCCTCGGGCATGTACTTCAGCCCGAACTCGCGCTGGCACGTGTAGCGCGGGTCGGTCTTGCGCAGCACGGCGTGGCCGTAGCCAGGGATCACCTTGCCGGCGTTCAGCGTGTCCCACGCGAACTGCGTGATCGTATCCTTGTTCACCTCCAGTCCCTTGGCGTGGAACTCGGCCTGCAGGTCCATGATCCAGCCCAGCACCTCCTGGTTGGCCAGGCCGTGCAGCGGGCCGGCCAGCGCGTTCAGGCCGGCAGCCAGCGAGAGGTACGGGTCCGACAGCGTGCTGCCCACCAGGTGGGTCGTGTGCGCACTGGCGTTGCCGCCCTCGTGGTCGCTGTGGATCACCAGGTACAGACGCATGAGCTCGTCGAACTCCGGGTCGTCGAAGCCCAGCATGCGGTTGAAGTTGGCCGAGTAGTCCAGGCTCGAGTCGTAGGCGTTGTTGGACTCACCGAAGTACGTGTTGCGGTAGATCAGCGACGCCACCTCCGGCAGCCGAGCGATCAGGTTCATGCTGTCCTCGTACGTGTGCTCCCAGTACGTCGACTTGTGGATGCCCTCGGCGTACTTCTTCGCGAACACGCTCTCCGTGTTCATGGCCGTCACGGCAGCAGACAGCTGCGTCATCGGGTGGCATCCCTTCAGGTCACGGATCAGCTTCAGCACGTGCTCGGGCACCTTGGCGCGCGAGTGCAGCTCCGCCGTCACGCTGGCGGCCTGCGCGGCCGTCGGCACCTCGCCCGTCATCAGCAGCCACAGCAGACCCTCCGGCAGCGGCTCGCCGCCCTCCACCTTGGCCGGCAGGCACTGCTGCAGGTCCGGGATGGTGTGGCCACGGAAGCGGATGCCCTCCTCGGGGTCCAGCAGCGACGTCTCCCACAGCAGCGACTTGATTCCGCGCGCGCCACCCAGCGTCTGGTCCACGGTCACCTCACCCAGCGACTTGTGGCCGTGCTCGGCCTTCAGCTTCTTCAGGGCTTCCTGACGCACCGGGATCTGCTCCTTTAGCTCGTCCAGCAGCGACGCCGTCGAAGTGGACAATGCGCGCGCCGACACAGGCGCGGCCGACGAACGCGCCGCGACCGACGCCGTCTGGCGGAGAGACTTGATGATAGCGCTCATCCTACAGAGCCAGCAGCAACGCAAGACAAGGAACATCACGTGGTAAGTTCACGTGTCCAGTCACAGTATCGAATCTCAGCGGATGAAGCCGCATGCGGGCGGACTGGAGAGCCACTGGAGAGGCCAGGGCCACACCGCCACAGCAACACACAGATCGAGACGCACCTGAAGGTTTCTTGTGTGGGGAAAGAGAGAAGTCTTGCTGGAGGGAACGGAGCTGTGTCGGACGCAGGGGAGATTGCGAAATGGCAAGAACTCGTGGCTGGTTGGCGCGCGACCGTCGGCGTCGGCCTTCTCGTCTTCTCCAACGAGGGGCTGCAGTGTAAAACCCTGCGCGCGATGATTCAACGAGCTCATGTTTGTCGGGGTATTCGGGATTGCAGGTTTCTCAGGCTGCTGAGTATGGCGTTGTGGTCGCGACACCATCGCGGCTCGACTTGTCATGGGGTTATAGAGGTCATGCGATCCCGCAGGTCTGGATACTTCTTGGGTTGGCGTTGAAACATTGGAGCGGTGCGACAGCGTGCACTCCTTATAAAGGGTATGATGGGTGAGTCTGGGTATCAGCGTTTCGATCTCGCTTAATTCAGTAGACACGCAACGTGGGGCTGGAAACTCACTCGGGTTTTCTATTGGGACTGCCAACCGACACGACATATGGCTGAACACAGCCTGCTCCCCTCTTATGCACACAGATCGAGTGATCACTGCGGACGACTCCCGGGACGCCACCCTCCATGTTTAACGTTTGCTGCGCTTGAAGAAGCGGAGGCCGACGATGCGTATACGCAGATTACCATCCGCGCTTCACCTGGAAGCGCAACGCTGGGCGAATGGAAAGACAGTCGGACTTCAAGTTGATGCCACGCGTCGACGGCAAGACGCCCCGACCCCGACCGGCGGTCAGGCGACTCGCAATATCGCCAGAAATATCTCCGACAAACTTGAAACCATGCTGTTGGACCATTTGGGCGGCGAAATGAAAGGCGAGGCTACACATGTACCGACTCCCCCTCCTCCGCAGCGCTCCACCCACCCCTCTTGAGCAAGCGAAGGCTAAAGCGGGGGCGCCATCCCCACTGGAATTCCCAGCCTCAGTTTTCCTCGCCCGTCGCTCGTTTGCAATCAACTCCAAGCAGCAAAAGTTTCCTCGACGTGCGTGGCGCATGGCCTCGCTCTTTCTTCCAGTTCCTCTATGATCACATACCTCTAGGAGCAGCATGACCTCGTAAATGTTATAAATGAGACCTGTTTTGCCAACCCCAGAGTGTTAAAGGGTGATGTGCGCGCTTTTGATTGGCGGAAATGGCGCCACGAGCCTCCCAACTTCAAGTTGCGCTCCAGGTGAATGCCAGTCAAGTCCAAGCAGCTTCTGCCCTGCAGGACGTGATGACCTGCGACAACTGATATTGGTGGCGAGCTGGGAAGTGTTGAACAATCGATAGTGGGAGGGATGATGATGGTAGAGTGCACTGATTGGAGGGAAGCGGTGCAGAAACGGCCAAGACCGAACTTCAGCTTGCATTTCGGGGAATGTTCAGCCCTGGAATGATACAGATCGCGGCAGTATCCCACGCAGACTCCAACCCCTGCTCTTCCTTGCTCAACCGGCTTGCTGCTCCCTGGCGGGCGGGCGGGAAGCTTGGGAGGCAAATCGTGGGCATTTGCCCAATTGATGGATGGCACGATTGACACGGTTGCTCCAGCTTGATGGCGTGCATTCCAGAGCAGCATGCGTCGACTTGCAAGCATGCACCAGTGATAAGAGCTGGAGCACTAGTGCTGATCGTTGGTGTATTTTGCAAGAGATCACTCTTATTTGTTTCAGCTCGTGAGGATGCCTCATGCTGGCACGGTGGTGACTACAGGGATGCAACATGCAAGATTGCAGCTGGGGTCAAGTCCAGCGTAAGTGTGCGGTGCCTACTTGAAAGCTGTGCTACTCTGCTTTCTGGCGGTTTTGGAGGTCCGTGCATGTCTTTAGCTGCGTGCGGTGTACGCGGGGGCAATGGTGGCGGCTGCGACCATCGAATCGACCGAGGCGGTGGAAGGAGCTCGACTGCTGTGTGTAGACGCACTGCCTCGCACGCTGTCTGCGCTGCAAGAGCTCAGAGTTGTTCAAGCGTCTGTGACGAGCGCTCGCAGCGCTTGAAGGCACCCTCCAGGTATCAGGTACACGACTTCATAGTTTGCATTGCTTTCCTCTAGCTGCACGCTGTGATGAACTCCGCCTGGGTTCTGCTTATCGTGGAAGACGTGTCATCCACGGAACGGGAGTCCTGCGTATCCGCGGCAGCACAAGACGAAGCTGTGTACTCCGTCTGTTGCATATTGCATTCGCACATTGACAAAATTGCGACGTATAGTTGCGACGATAGCGAGCGCGGAGTCGTCCAACGGCGACCCGAGGCTCAATGGATGAACAGCAGCGATTTGGCTGACATGCTAAATCTTATGCCCGGCAATTGATCGTCCGTCACGGCCAGTCTGTGTGTGAAAAAGCACGGGCGGAAGTCGTTTTGGTGGGTACGGAGGTCTGTTGGTGACGTCAGATGGTCCAAATCGACGATGTCTCTTGCTGTCTGTGGCCAGGAAGTGTCGGCACGTGTTGGTTTCGTCAACTCATGGATTCTTGAAGTTCGCAGGGAGACCAGTCGTTCCGACGCGGCCAAATTTTGGCTCGGATCTCTCATGCACACCGACCGCTTCAGTCAGTCAGGCGACGCCTCGAAAAGTTCATGTTCATTCTCGTTGGCCGCGTGAGAGCTCGTACTTAGTCGAAGCGCCTCCTGAAAGGTCACGAACGCGAACCGTTGCAACAGTACCGTAATCCTCCAATCTGATCACCGCCACCGCTGTTGCCCAACCGATCCGGTTGTCAGGGCTGCCGCTCCGCTGTGATCATGAGTCATGCATGGCTCATGATCATGGGTCATTACTGCGCCGCCGCAATGAGCCATGGGTGAAGCAGGCATCCGGTGAGATCAAGCAAGGGTGGGTTGTGCAATGCCGCTGTCTTCGAAGCAATGCCGTTCATTCTGATTCAGAATTTCTGAATAAATCCATGTTGTACCGTCCAACATCTCCAGCTTCTTCTTGAGAGCATCTGGGAGAGACGATCCCCATTCCCTGCGCGATATGGGGGGTCTTCAGGCTGCAAGCAGTGAATATTTGGATCGCCCAATATGACCGGCTCCGGAAATGCACCCACATATCACTGGATTGAAGACTTGCACTTCGCCGGCCCCAAGCGACAGGTACCGGCAAGTCGACGGCTACCCGACGGCGACGACAGCGGCCACAAGTGTCTGCTCATGGTGGCCTCCTCTGTCAAAGTGTACCCAATCCGACCACTCCGTGACCTTCACGCTGGTCGGAGTTGCATTTTCGTCGTCCTCGATCTTCAATCTCGAAGCCACTTCCAGATCTCTCTGCCTCATCCATGCAGCCATTCCGCACCAACAACGTGCGGGCTCCGACTGCTGATTGGTCGTTCGGCTCCTGTCCTGGTTTCTTCCTTTCCCTTCTTCGCCGTCAAGTCGGACGCTTGCCGTTCGTTTCCGCGCTCTCTCCCGCGGATCCAAGCCGTCGTCCGTTTCCTTTCGGAATCCAAGTGGCGTGGAGCCAGCTAGCCGCATGCACAGCAGATGCCTTTGTCTATACAGCGCTTGGCGTTTCGGCACGGCTCTCTGCCGTGCAATATGGTGCTGCGTTTCCTCTTCCGGCCGGTGGCCCCCGAGCCTCATCCCGCATTTTGGCGCCCGAGACACAAGCGACCGAAAGGAACCACCGAGACCGAGCGAGCTCCCCCATTGCAAGGCGATAACTGCTCTAGCCGTCCATTGCCATGAGCGGCGCGCCTCCGTCCTCGACGCAGCAAGGGCAGCCGCCCCGTAGTGGACTGCCCCCGCTGTCCCACGGGGCCCCACGGTCCTCCATGATGTCGGTCGAATACGACGGCATCCCGCTGCCTCCACCGAGTATCCGCTCGTGCGGCTCGCAGCAGTACGTGACGAGTTACATCCCCACGAGCGCCGCCTTCCCGCCGGGCAGCGTGCAGGACCTCATCTCCAGCATGAAGTCGTATGCGAGTGCCACGGATCTCGTCCGCACATACAGCGAGATCCCGAGCGTCGAGGAGGCGCTGGTTACACTGGAACGCGCGGCCGTAGCGCTAGGAGCGCGTCGATACCGCGACGCACTGAAACTGTACCTGGAAGGCGGCTATGCCATGGCCAACGTGGCTGAGAGGCAGGCGAACCCCAAGATCTGCAACTTGTTGACCAGCAAAGGCTTCGAGACGCTCAATTGGTGCGCGCGACTCTGCGACTGGATCGAAGGTCGCGTGAAGGAGAAGCACCCGCGTCCCGGCGTCCACAAGGTCGGCATCCCCGTGAACAATTGGGACGAAGACTGGGTCGGTCCGTACCTGGACGAAGAGGAAGCGCGACGCATGTGGTACACCCCCGTGTACTGTCCGCATCCGGTGGATTTCTCCAACCTGGGCTATCGTCTGCGTTGCGTGGAGACCGGCAGACGTCCCCGCCTCATGATCTGCATCACCATGTACAACGAAGGTCCGCAGCAACTCAAGGCCACACTCAAGAAGCTGGCCAACAACTTGGCGTACCTCAAAGAGCAGCAGTCCGGACACGAGAAGTCGTTGACCGGCGCCTTCGCGGGCGAAGACGTGTGGCAGAACGTGCTGGTCTGCATCGTGGCTGACGGTCGGGAGCACGTGAACGACAAGATGCTGGATTATCTGGAGGCTATCGGCCTGTACGATGAGGACCTCATGACCATCAACAGCGCTGGTATTGGCGCGCAGTGCCACCTGTTCGAGCACACGCTGCAGCTCTCCGTGAACGGCAAGTGTCTGCTTCCCATCCAGACCGTGTTCGCACTCAAGGAGGACAAGGCCAGCAAGCTGGATTCGCACCACTGGTACTTCAACGCCTTTGCCGAGCAGCTCCAACCTGAGTACACGGCTGTCATGGACGTGGGTACGATGCTGACCAAGTCGGCGCTGTACCATCTGCTCTTCGCCTTCGAACGCAACCACCAGATCGGCGGAGCTTGTGGCCAACTTACAGTGGAGAAACCGTTCGAGAACCTGAGCAATTGGGTCATCTCGGCGCAGCACTTCGAGTACAAGATCTCCAACATCCTGGACAAGTCGCTCGAGAGCTGCTTCGGCTTCATCAGCGTCTTGCCTGGCGCCTTCTCGGCTTACCGGTATGAGGCCATTCGTGGCGCTCCCTTGGACGCGTATTTCCAAACGCTCAACGTGGATCTGGACGTCCTGGGGCCATTCATCGGCAATATGTACCTGGCCGAAGACCGCATCTTATCCTTCGAGGTGGTGGCTCGCAAAGGCTGCAGCTGGACGATGCACTACGTCAAGGACGCCGTGGCCCGCACGGATGTGCCGCACGACCTCGTGGGCCTCATTTCTCAGCGCAAACGCTGGCTCAATGGCGCGTTCTTCGCCACACTCTTCAGCATCTGGAACTGGGGCCGCGTGTACTCGGAGAGCTCGCACTCGTTCGTGCGCAAGTCGGCGTTCCTGCTGTTTTACGTGTATCATCTCTTGTACACGGCGTTCGGCTACTTCTTGCCGGCGAATCTGTACCTGGCGCTCTTCTTCATTGTGTTCCAGGGCTTCCAGCAGAACCGCCTCGAGTTTGTGGACACGTCCGGGTACTCGCAGACGGTTCTGGACTGCACCGTGTACATTTACAACCTCGTGTACCTCTTCGGGTTGCTGATGCTGATCATCATCGGCCTGGGCAATAACCCGAAGCACATGAAGCTCACGTACTACTTCGTGGGCGCGGTATTCGGCGCCATGATGATGCTGTCGTCGCTCGTGGGACTCGGCATCTTCTTCTCGACGCCGGCGACTACGCACTCGATTGTGGTGTCCATCCTCACGGTCGGCGTGTACTTCATTGGCTCGGCGTTGCATGGCGAAGTGCACCACATCTTCATGACGTTCACGCACTACACGGCGCTGATTCCGAGCTTCGTGAACATCTTCACCATCTACTCGTTCTGCAACCTGCAGGATCTGTCCTGGGGCACCAAGGGACTGCACGACGACCCGCCGCTGGCCGCGTCAATGGACGAGACGGAGAAGGGCGACTTCAAGGACGTGATCGCCAAGCGACGTGCGCTGGAGGAGCGCCGCCGCGAGGATAAGCTGCGCGCGGAGAACAAGAAGAAGCACTTCGAGGCCTTCCGCACCAACGTGCTGCTCACCTGGGCCTTCTCCAACCTCATCCTGGCGCTCTTCATCGTGTACTTCGCCAGCTCGTCGACCTACATGCCCATCCTGTACATCTTCGTGGCCAGTATCAACGCCTCGCGGCTGTTGGGCTGCTTTGGCCACTGGATCTACATCCACACAGCTGGTCTGCGCGACCACTTCTTGGACAAGTCCGAGTCGGGGAATGGAGGCGGACGCTACCCGCAGAACTCGTACGTGCAGCTCGAGGAACACTACGCGGCACTCGCGGAGGACCAGCGCACTTTCGCTTCGGGCCGCACCAACAACGACATTGCCTCCGTCGCCTAAGGTGGCGGAGAGAAATCTCAAGGCCTCCGAGTGGTGGCTGTGAACGTGAGCAAGCCAGCAATCAGGAGGAGCGAGCCAATCCATCAGTCACTGGCGCTTCAAGACCAGACACACAAGCTCTATCCATGAGCTTAGCAGAGAGGAAGGAAGGAGGCGGTTAGCCAGTCAGTCAAGTCAACCAGCAGATACATTACACCGTTTATTAATGCCAGACATTGCGCATGCCGCCATCGTTGAAAGTGGTGTCCCTGGCAGCTCCCTTTTTAATAGCATAGTGAGCTCCCCGATGTCCACCGAGGTTGATAATATGTATGGAACAAGCATGCAATATAGCATACAACCTGTATCATATAATGCATATGAAAGAGAAGAGGTTGAAGTTCATCCGCGAATCTTCCACCTCACTCAACCAAATGGCGTCTGGAGAAGGTGCCGCCGCCGCGTCGGAGCTGCTAATGGGGCGATGGGAGAGCTCGGAAGCCTTCGGGAACACAGCACTGGACTGGTCGCAGGCGGTGAAGGACCAGCGTGTGCGCCTCGAGCTCTCGTTCGCGCGTGATGGAGTCTACGCCTTCCGTCTGCTGGAGAAGAAGGCGGAGGCAGCGGTGGATACGGACGTGACCTCAAGCTTCCGGCATGTGATTGCGAGCCAAGGGGTGTACGAGCTGCAGGGAGACGACCGCCTCGTCATCCACGGCGATACTTCTGGCATCAAATGGACTTTTCTGCTCGAGGAAGACGACAGCCTCCGGATCCGGTATGCCAGCGTGATTGCGAGGCTCTCGATCACCTCGATCCTGATCAGACCATTAACACGCGAGTCTTCTGTGTGATACGATGTTGCGGCTCGTGCAGATTGGAAGGCGCGAAGCGGTTCGGAAGGTGCAAAGGCGTGGACGTCATCTACTTCACAAGAGCGACGACGACGCAGTAACCAAGACAGTCATCGGACAACTATCGCTCAGAAAATACGAGGTGGCCTACTATTATAACATGCCAACAGAGGTACTGAGCTACATGTCCAGAACGTCATCGAGCCAATCCTCAAGCTCCTCTGTAGCAGCCGGCGTCGTTGGAGCTGGCGCACTGCCGACAGGAATCACCCGCACTGGATTGGATACAGAGCTGCTCGAAGCCGAGGGAGTCGAGGCAGTCAAGTTCAACAGGAAGTCCAGCTCCGCGTCGCCTTGTGCTGGAGTTGATGCAGCTCTTGGTGGCAATTTGTCGGTTGTAGCAGGCGCAGCACTCACGTCCTTCTTGTTCTCGCCACTGACATCACCGTCTTCTTCATCTTGAGGCTCGAACACCAGATCCGTCTACACAATGCAGCATCAACGAGATCCGTCAGTTTAGCGCTGTTTCCCAAGCCAAGAGCAGAAATGGATGAAACTCACGCAGTATTTCGGGTCCAAGCGATAGCGGACATGCGGCGCCACGAGATCCAGCTGTGCGGCGATCCAGTCGAAGTCCTGCGTGGCAAAAGTAGCAAGCAGAAGGATGTCTGTCAGCTTGGGTATCCAAGCCAAACGGAGATAGCTCGTATCATACCAGCACGCCGACCGTGCCCTGGTCGTCCGCGGCATCGTCACTCTCTTCCCATTGCTGCATCGTGCGGCTCTGGAAGTGCGCGCCTGGAGCAGCCGCTATTGGATCGCGGTAGCTCTGCTCCGAGGCGAAGAACTGCGTTCGTCCGCCATGGTCTTCGCGTTCTTGTTGGTCATTTTCGCTGTCCTGCTCTTCCCGCTCTTCGAAACGGAAGGCGTTGGAGCCCAGAGAGCGACCACCTCTGCCACGAGAGCGACCTCGCGCAGTGCTTTCTTCTCCCCTGCCTCCTGCAGCCTCTCCACGCCCGCGACCCCGGCCCCGGCCGTGTGTCGCGCGATACTTCACCTGTGAACGCCCCATGATCCTTCCTTCGTCTCGTGAAAATCTTGTTTTATGAAGGAAAAGCACGAATATTGACTAATCAGATCGTTGAATAGAACATTTCAGCCAGTCAAGGCAGAGAGAGGAAGTATTCCAGCGTCGCTTGTTTGGCGGGGTTGCCACCGCCGCTGGACGTCTGGCGCTCAAGCATGCGTCCTTCTGTCCTGTTGGATCGGACGAAGCTAGCATCAACCACCTCCCCATAGACGCCGTTGAGCTGGGGTCCCGGCGCTGCTCGCACAATTACGGCTCTTTCAGTACCAGCGCTTCCAGACATCGTCCGCTGCCAATCTTCCGCACGATTTCAAAGATGGAAAAGCTTTGACGAAATGAGAAATGGCACATTCATTTAGAAGAAATCAACTCCGTTGTTCATTAGTGGTGGTGGTGGTGTTACGAGTCCGTAAACCAGAAAGCCTAGGAAGTAATCTACTTCTTCGACTTCTTGGTGGCCAGCTTGCGCTGGTAGAACTCCAGCTCCTTGCCCTCCAGCAGGTAGCCGTCGGCGCGGCCGGACTGGCCGGGGCGCGACGAGATGACAGCCAGCAGACGGCCAGACATGAACTGCTCGTCGATCTTGACGTCCAGCTCACGCGTGCGCTGACGGGAGGCCAGCTTGCGAAGCACGTGGTCCGACTTCTTCACCTCCTCCTCCTCGACCTTCTCGGCGTTCTTCTTCACGCCGATCTTCACGCCGTAGTGAGCCTCGTACCACTGACGGAACGGGGTAGCGTCCACCAGCACCACGGCGCCCTTCACCAGCGTCTTGGTACGCACCAGCTCGTTGTTCGAGGCGTTGTACACCACGTCCAGGATACGCGTCTTGCGAGCGCTCACCTCCGTGCCCCACGAGAAGTTGCCCGTCTCCAAGTGGAGCGCACGGAACTTCATGTGGCCGCCACGCACACGCACAGCGTGCACGCGCTTGCCACCGAGCTTGGTGTTACCAGGCTGACGGCCGAGCTCGAATTTCCTTTTCTTGCGGAACTGTTTGCGCTTGCCACCAGTTTCGCGGCGCTTGTGGCGCGAATCGCGAGAGATACCTGATAAAGAGCACAGTCAACGGGGAAACGCTACACATTAGCAACCAGCGCACGCACGTCACTCGACGCCGGAAACAGTTTGGGCGAGGGAGAACCGCGTATTCGAATGCTGCACGACGGGGATACAGCAGTGAATACGGATCGGACGCGGAAGGGGAGCGACCCAACGAGCGTCGAGTCGCTCGACCCAATCCGCGCCACATGCGCTGGTAAAGCAGCATCTCCGTTGCACAGACACTTCACGGCAGCCGGCGGAGGAGGAAGGAGGACAGACGACAGCGGCCGCGAAGCTTACCCATGATTCCGACGGAGTAATTTCGGTACTGTTCACTGGGCGAACGCAGTCGGCCAGGCCTCGAGACGACGGAAGCGCTGGCAGCCAGTCAGTTGGAAACGAAAGGCGGAGAGCGCCGTATCGGTTTGGAGAGGGGTTCGAAACCGGTAAGGTATCGGTAAACCCGGTAGGTTCGCGTCGAAAAATACAAAGAGAGCGTAAATTTCAATTGCCTTCTTCTTACGTTCGGTATGGCTCAGCGCTTAGCGCTTGATACGAACTTAGCTCGTCGGGAACGGCGCGAAGTCCTCGGATTGGCTGAAACTCTGCGAAATCTCTCGGCATTGCCCTTTTGCCGCCATTTCAGCGGTCTTGGAAACGCAGAGACGCCATGCCGCAAGAGGAGTTCTCCGCCGACCTGCTGCGGCTCTACTATGGTACGTCTTCCCCACCTATCTGCATCTCCGGATGATGCGGGTGCCGACGCTCCGAACGCTGCCCTTTTCGTCGAGAGAGGGCTCCTATAGCCGTCAAACTAACCCATTGCGCCGTCGTGTCCGCTAGATCGACTCTTTCCGTATGAGCAGATGACTCAATGGCTAAGCTACGACGAAGGTTCGTTCTCGTTGGGGCTATCGGTCGTTAGCACTAAGTGCTGAGTGAATTAGCTGCTTACTAGTGCGGTGTGGATGAACAGGAGAGGCGTTCTTTTTCCGCCGCGAGCTGTCGTTCACGCTGGAGAACGACACGTACATCCGGTACAAGGCGTTCCACAATGCCGAGGAGCTCAAGACGTCCATGACCAAGACTCTCCCCTTCAAGATCGATATCGGCGCCGTCTTCTCCGTGTCTCCTGCCGACAAAGGCAAAGTGACGGCCGCGGACTTCACGCCGGAGCAGCGCGAGCTCGTGTTCGATATCGATCTCACGGACTACGACGACATCCGCACGTGCTGCGAAGGCGCCGCCATCTGTCCACGTTGCTGGCAGTTCATGGTGGCGGCCGTGAAAGTGCTGGACGCCGCTCTCCGCGAGGACTTCGGCTTCGAACACCTGCTCTGGGTCTACTCCGGACGCCGTGGAATCCATTGCTGGGTGGCCGACGAGCGCGCTCGTGAGCTGGAAAACGACGCGCGTTCCGCCGTTGTGGGGTATCTTTCGCTTGTGGAAGGCAATGAGAATGCCGCGCGGAAGGTTAAGCTCCGCGAGCCGCTGCATCCGTCTCTTGAGTGAGTCCTCCACGCCTTTCCTGGTCGTTAACAAGTCCGTCACTAAGCCTCGTGTTGTGTGCTTTTGCTGCTACGTAGTCGAGCCTACCGACTGCTGGAGCCGCTGTTCGAGGACATGATCGTATCGGAGGAAGGGCAGGCCGTGCTGTGTTCGGAGAAACACTGGACCAAACTACTGGCGATGGTGCCTGATGAAGACATTCGCGCACAGCTTCTGCATCGTTGGGGCGCCACGAACTGCCGTTCCAGCCCCACGGAGAAGTGGGCGGAACTGCGGAACGCAGTGGACAAACAGGTGTTGAAGAACGCGACCAGTGCTCGCAGCGGCAGCAACCTCAAGCGCAACGCACCTAGTGGCGACGCCACCAAGAGGTTCGCCGCCGCTGAACTCCGCACGTGTCTGCAGGAAATCGTGATGGCGTATCTGTACCCGCGCCTGGATGCCAATGTGTCCAAGCAGCGGAACCACTTGCTCAAGAGCCCCTTCGCCGTGCACCCTAAGACTGGCCGCGTCTGTGTTCCCATTAACGTGGCCGAGATGGAAGCCTTCAATCCGTTCGAGGTGCCTACGCTGGGCCAGCTGCAGGATGAACTCAATGCCGAGAAGGCCACGACGAGCATGAACACGTACGTGGATTTCTTCGACGCGTCGTTCCTCAAGCCGCTGGCAGTGGCCGCCAAGCGGAAACAACGCGATGTTCGTGAGAGCGACGCCGCGATGACTGGCGATTGGTAAAAAGGGGAAATCTCAAGGGAAGGAGCGCGTGAGTGACGGAGACGGAAGGCAGGAACGGACTCACCAGCTATCGCAGGTAAATATATTGTCGTGTGGCTTCATGCTGGTCCGTCGGTCTTGTCCGCAGGTCTACGGACAGGTCCGAGGCCCAGCCGTAGTGAGAGGAGCACTTGGTTGATCCTAGTTACTCCCTCGAGCCGCTCGAGCGGCTTTAAAGCGGGACACGCGCTTCACAGGTTGCTAAAGACATGTCCAGATAAAAGGTCAGTTGAGTTGCAGGAGAAGCAGGTCAACGCAACGATATCGGATGCACGTACAGCTTCTCCGACAGGTTCCAGCGTCACGGTTTGGCCGGTGTAATTGGTGCCGTGGAAGCGCGATTGTTGCGGCTGAGGAAACGGGGGAGACGAAGCAGTTGGAGACGCGACGCTGCTAAGGGAGGTTGTTGCTGCCGGCGTCGAAGGCTGCACGTTTTCCTTGATCTCGTGCTCCATGATGCTCCCAGAGAACGCCGCTGAAGACGACATGGACGGCGAGGTCGACACGAAGGATGAGCCGCCAGACACTGGCGCCGGAGGGACAAGGGACGGCGAGATTCCTGCTTCCGACACGCTCGCCTTGGTCGATGGCGCTGGCTTCGGCGCAACGACAGCCGTATGTTCGTGGCTGGACTCGGCTTTAGACTTGGTCTCGACTTGCGCTTCCGCCTTCTCACGCATCTGCCTCACCTTCTCCTCGAGCTTCTTGTCTGTGGGACACAGCTCCATGGCGCGTTCGAACGCGTCAGCAGCGTCCGTGAACTTCTCCAGAGCCGCCAAAGCGCATGCTCGACGGTAGTGGCCCTTGACCCACGGCTCATGCAGCGCCACGGCGGCGTCAGCGTCGGCAAGCGCCAGCTCGTACTTCTTCAGGCGATGGTACGCCGCGGCCCGATTCCCGTACAAAAGCTGCGAAGTATGCAACAGGCAAATGAAGCAAGTACCCAAGCATAGTGAGTCGACAGAGCAGACGGAACCGTTCTATCCGGATGAACGCACATGTGAGGCGGGTTCCAGCTCGATGGCTTGAGAATAGAACTGGGTGGCGGCTTGGAAGCGCCGCCGCGCAAACGCGTCGTTCCCCTTGGCCTTGAGCGCAGCGGCCTGAGTCTCCGTGGACTCTTCCTGCTCTGGGTCTTCCCCGTTCCCACCGGCGGATTCGCGAGCCTCCAGTTCTTCCATGCGCTTCATCATGTCGTCCCAGTTCCACGTCGCCTGCTCGGCCTTCAGTCGCTCCTCCTCCTCCATCTCAAAGTACTCCTTCACGTCTATCGAACGGCCCAAAGACGCAGCAGTCAGCACTACAGCCACATATCGCAAAGGCAGCATTGATACACTGAGAAACGTGGCATTGGCGTCCGCTCGATACCTTCGTCGGTCGCGCGCGGCACGACGCCCAGCTCGCTCTCCTCCTCCGTCTCCTGGATCTCGCGGATGTTCTCGTCTTCGTACATTTTCTGCAGTTGCGCCACACTCCCCACGTCCGTCTGCTTCGCGTTCAGCTCTCGTAGCAGCTCTTCCGTGGTCTGGATGCGCGTGTTCAGATCTGCCCCATGCAGTCCGCACCACGCCAAACGGTCTGAGCTCCCTATACAAACACGCAACGCGCTGGCAATCCGCACCTTTCTTCTTGCGCTGGATGACCTCCACCGCGTCTGGCGCTGATCGCCACGCGAAGTACTCGTCGCCAAGATGCGCCAACACTTCGTTGGTGCGCACGAGCTTGCCGGGCATCATGGCGCGCTTGCCCAGCGGCACCATCACCTGATGCGTCAGTTTCTTCGGCAGATCCGATAAGGTGCTGGCCACGGTGTTGTAGCGGTCCACTTGGTCCTGGAGCTCCGCCAGCTGCCCGCGCGTGAGCTCAATACGCTGCAAGCAGCAAGCGATGCACGTTAGTCGAGCCAAACATGACGCAAAGAAGGCCTTTTTCCTGACTCCACCGCCGTCGAATGCGGTCGTTGGGTGGGGAATCAGAGACAGCAAAGCGTCCTGCTCGTATTCTAGGCACGCGCGTCTTCGTACCTCTTGCAGAAGCCGCGCATTCGCGGCCTCCGCCGCCATTCCTGCTGCTGCCATGACGCTCGAAGATTGAAAGATGAAGGTTGCCTACGTATTACTTTCGATAATTGCTTGAAGTGTACCGCCTAGTTCCGTAAATAATTCAAGACAGCCGGATAGTCTGACGTATACTCTCAATATAACGCTTAGGACCCCATGTGTAAACGGGTACAAAATTCATTCAACTCAATACTTTCCGCTTTTTTCAGCGCGTTTTTCGTGGATTTTGCGTTTTCGATAATGCCATGCAGTGGTATGGACGTGTCTACGAAAGTGACAGTATTGCTC